>CAUYSK010107370.1:0-25240 GCA_963575035.1 Avahi laniger | reverse complement strand
GCCTGGATTTCAAATTTTTGAAGTAAAGATGCTCAACCTGTTCTACCAAACATTTTAATTGCCGATGTGGTTTTGGGTTTATGGTTTCATTTTCAAAAGATTAGCCTTAGAATTTTGTAAAAATAGCTTATACCATTATATTGCCAACTAATTCCACAAACTGGGTAATTATAAAATTATGACGCTTATTAACAATATTGATTTCAAAGGTACAACTATTATGTTAGTAAGTTTCTGCTTTATTCTTATCTCACTATGACCTTGAATTTAAAAATTATTTTTGTAAGTTAGCAGGAAAAGTACTTTTTTAACTAGCAGAAAATAATAATCTTATAAAAATCTAAATGCTGACTTTGCCCTTTGGTAGTTGTCACTGACGTAAAACATTATTCTCAAGGAAGATGAAATGAGTAACAAAGGACTGTCACTCAAAAACAGTAACCTTTTTAAATAAATCACTTTAACTTTTTTGTGGTAAAATATACATAACATACAGTTACTATTTTAACTATGTTCATGTATACAATTCAGTGGTATTAAGTATATTTACAACGTTGTATAATGAGCACCACCTTTCCATCATCCCTAACCGAAACTCTGTACCCATTAAACAAGAACTCTCCATCCCTCTCCTCTCAGCTCCTACTTAAGTAACTTTTGATAAGAGACTTAAATTGTTAGGAAACCTGAATGCAAATTCTTCTGAAGTAGAAGGCTCTCAAAGCTACCAGTTTGTGTCTCCTGTCCACACTATAGGACCCTTCACTGATCATGTAAGTCTCTCCTCATGCCGTAACATCCTCAAGGGAAAGGGCAGTATCTTATTCATCTTCTTGTCCCCAGTAACTGGGAAAATGTCTGGTGACAGCAGCACTCAGTAAGTCTCCAAAACAAATCAAATAACAAAAGCCTTGGGTGTGGGCTGCTCAACAGATCACTGCCTGGAGGAACAGCTCTCCTTACAAATGGCTCTGACACTTCAACGCCACTCCCCTAGGATCCGACCCCAGGAGCCCAACCAGAGGGATGAGCTGGATCAGCCTTCTGCAGGTATAAAACCCTTGGCCCACAGGAATATTTTCTGTTACTTCCCTGAGAAACAGAAAGCCCTTTTCTAGCAAACACCTGAAAAGAGGGCTAGAGCAAAGCCACCTTTGGATTGTGGAATATTTTTATCAACCAAGACCATCTTTTTGATGCTTGAAGATATAAAATTGCTAACTGTGCATGTATAAAAGGACAGAACATATCCTTTAGAGTTGAGCTAAATGATGCAGCAAGAACAAAACAGAGGGAAAGGGGAAACTTTCAGAAAGGTACAGAAACAGTGAAATAACTTTTATGGACATGTAATTCTTAATCTTCTGTGCTGACAGACAAGAAAGATCTCAAACAAAATCAACAAATAACTTTCCAACTCATTGTACCGAAGTGTTTCTACCTTTTTCTCAGCACACCTTTAAGAGGGGGACTGCAGTCTTCCTGCTTCTGAAAGCCAGCCTCCAGACTGGATAATTGAGAGTTAATTGCATAAGTGTTGACTTAAAACATGCTAATGTCAGTATCAGAGATAAACAGATTCATAGTTTAAAATACAGCTCAAAGCTGTAATTAAGATGTTGTGGATTGAGTAAAGCTTGGGGCTATGAATGTCAAAGCTATTAAACCAACCAACCAACCCAGATTTCTCTTTATTTGAATGCTGTGATCTGTTTTAGTTTAGGTCTTTTTTTCCATGGTGATTTTAACATGGACCTGTAAGGATGCACCTGACCAGTACATAACAAACTTTCCTTAGGTTTGTTAAGGATCTTCCACTGTATCCTATGCTAAGTTAAGAGTTGCCTCTGGTAACTTAAAGAATGTTAGGGAATGTCTTTTGGCTCAGTGGGCTTGGCTAAACAATTTATGCTTTTCCTATTTTACTTAACTACAGTGAGTAATTGCCTAGTAAAAGTGCTAAGGAAATTTTATGAACCATGTTGATATATTTTTTAAATCTTAACTTTTTAAACCAATAACATACGAACATTAGGTTATTCTATTATACCTATATTCTATTTGTAATTTGAATTCAGCCTATTATTATTCCTTTTTCCCTACCTTTACTTCAAAAATGCTCCAGTAAGAAGAATTTGCTGAATGGGAACCAGAAATATGAAAAAAAGAAAAGAGGTAGGAAAAGAAATGAAATTCTGAAGTAAGTCAAGGTTTAAAGATGTAAAAGGACTGCACAATCTTTGGTACATGAAATAGATTTTAAAAAGATCAACACTTAAAAGCTAGTGATTGGCAGCTGAGGGAGGCAGGGGCTAGAGCTGGGGAGGATACATTTAAATGGGATATTGGGAAAGTTCTATTTCTGAAGTTGGGTAGCAGGTTCATATTTATTTTAGTTTTTATTTATGATTTATAACTTTTGAACATTCCATATACTCTTTTGTATGTACCAACACTTGAGTAAAAAAAATTATTACCTAGGAATTTCAGCCACATGGTCATATGAATCAAATTGCTATGCTAACCAGCTAACTTTTGGACAAATCTCTCAGAGCTCATAAAATGATACCAATTATCTTAGATCGGATTGCTATAACAAAATACCATAGAATGGGTGGCTTTGAAATGATAGAAAATGACTTCCCACAGTCATGGAGGCTGGAAGTCTGAGGTCAGGGTGCCACGCCAGCATGGTCCTGTCCTGGTGAGGGCCATCTTCCCCATGGCTGACAACTGTCTTTTCATTGTATCCTCACGTGGCAGAAAGAGGGCTGTCTCACATCTCTTCTTTTAAGGGCACTAACCCCATTCATGAGGGTTCCACCCTCATGACCTAATTGCCTCCCAATGTCCCATCTCCTAATCCCATCACACTGAGGGTGAGGATTAAATCATATGAAGTTGACATATGGACAAACATTCAGTCCATTGCACCAACTCTCTCCCTAAAATGGAAATGGGAAAGGGCAGAGGCCTTATATTCAGGAGACCCAGTTCTGATTCTGGCTTTCCCAGTTTACAGTTGAGTGTCCTTGACTAAGTGACCCAGCCCCCCTAAATGTGTTGTCATGGGTAAATGGGAGTGGAAACATCTACCCTCTGGTCTTCACATACAGTGCTCAAATGCTTATCATCATTATCATTAATGTGTCAGAAGTTTAAAAATGGAAATGTCACTCATACCTTCATCTTCAACTCTAGGAACAATATTTTTTTCTGGCAGAATGATAGTATTTAAAAGGGCAAGTTTCTCATGGCAGAACACAGATCTTTTTGTCTTCTGACAACTGTGTTATTCATGGAGAAGTTTATATATTTCTCACTGAAACAATCTGAACCATGCTTCAAGTTACAATTAAAAAAAAGGTTATAATATATATGATGTTATGGGCTGGGTGTATCCCTTACAAACTCATATATTGAAATCCTAAGTACTAGGGTACCTTAGAATGTGACTATATTTTGGAGAAAGAGATGTTAAAGAGACAATTAAGTCAAAATGAGGTCATTAACGTGGGTCCTAATCCAATATGACTAGTGTCTTTATAAGAAGAGGAAATTTGGACATAGACATGTACAGAAGAACCATCATGTGAAGACACAGGAAGAAGACAGCCATCTACATGCTAAGGTGAGAGACCTCAGAAAAAACCCTGCCAACACCTCGATCTCTGACTTCTAGACTCCAGAATTGTAAGAAGTAAATTTCTATTGTTTAAGTTACCCAGTCTGTGGTTCTTTGTCGGGGCAGCCTGAGCAAACTGATACATATGAAATGTGGGAAATTTGGTTAAAAGGCTAACAGTTTTTATGAAAACTTTTTCCACATGACTCCACATGTTTTCAGTATTCTTGGCCAAAGTTTGGATTACAATGAGGAAGAGGTGGGAATAAATGAACTTTCTTATTTTTAAGCGCCCTACATGTTGAAAATTAGGTGCTCACCTTTTCTTGGTGTGTCCGTTTGGTTTCTCATCAGGAGGCAGCTCAATAATGAGCTGACAGGACTGAGCATGATCAAAGTTGTTTGGAGTCTTTGGGGAGCACTGCGTGTCCAACATAAACACCTGTGTGGGGACACAAAGGCACAGTTCAGAACCTCACCTCCTCGACTGGCTCCACAAGGGATTAGCTGGATGGACTTGGGCAAGTTGTCTATTCTGTCTACTCATTTTCTAAGCTATAAAATGAGGCTGAGAATGGTTTTCTACCTGGTATGTTTATTGAGAGAATTAAGTGAGTTGATTTATCTGTATTACATAGGCAAAGCATTGGAACAGAAGAGTAAATACTCAATGTTAGCTGCTGACCCTAATAACACTACTAGTTCTACCATTTGACAATTCATTATACTCCAAATAGAAAGCACTGACATTTAATATTAATTAAGAGTAAATAAAGAGGGGCTATGTTTGTAAAAGGTCATCTCTGATGTTGAGTCTGTTTGGTATCCTACTATATCCAACACAGGAATAAGAAATTAATCAGGACTACTGGTGGCCACGTGACTCTACTAGGCAATGGCAGACGTGACTAAGAAAATAGCACTTATTGGATCTCTGATCCTAATGATTTCACTTCACATGACTTGAAACACCTTCACTACTTTACTTTGGAAAGATTAGAATAATTTTAAAGAAACCTTTTCTTTCCAAATCTTATAAGAATTATCAGATTATTGAATATGGGGTTATTTTATGAGCGAATATGGGAGAAAGGTTTTGGACTGAGGAAGAAAGAAATATTAAACACTTCTCTGCTGTTCTCCATTAATGATCTATTTCAGAAGAGAAATCCTTGACATTTTCATATTCTTGCTGTATGGTTGGATGTAGTTGAAAAGATTACTGTACGCACACGTTTTTGTCTAGTCTTTATCTAGCTGGGTGTAACAGCTTCTTGTTTAGAGAAGCTATCCCTTTGGAGGGCCACCCTTGTGGTTTCTCTACGATTGTTCCTAGCTACACTGTAGCTACAGAAGTTACAACTGCCATGCTGTTGGCAGAGGCTCTTTATGGCAGCCTCACAGCTGTTCTTCTGTCCTAACTTCTGCAGACCGGCCATGGAGGCTTCCGTGGGCTGCACTCCCTCCCTTCAGAACCAGCAGAATCACCATGTCCTGGATGTTATGAATGTGCTCAGCAGATAATGTAAGCAACTGGAGGTAAAAAGTGCTTGACCTACTACCTGAGGAAGCCCTCCAGATGCCAGACCTGCCCAGGAAACTTCTCAACTGATGGCATGTAAGTGACTGAGTTCCTTACCTGGGTAATCAGGGGATCCTAGATTATCAGTGTGCTAAGAGAAAAATTTATTGAGTATACCTCCAATGCATTTTATTTCTTCAAAATTAATGCAAATCTGACAGTTCATATACATTTGTAAAACTTGTTTAATATTGTAAATATATACATGCAAAATAATTTCTGCATGTGAAGACACAATTCAAGTATGTCTGTTGCTATGACATGATGGATTGCTTAGCCAGTCAATGACTGTTGGGAATCTTGTCCAATTTTGTTTTTTCACTACTATGCATGGCATTGTTATGAATGTGTGTGAATTTAGGGATAGCACTTAGTTGTACTGCTGCTGAAAGCCCCATACAGGGTTTCTTATAGGCAAATTGCCATACCACTTAAGGTCATATCTGTAGCTTGTGCTAATACTATAAGGTCTTCTGTGATTCAGTAATTCATTGATTCAACAAACACATACAAAGCATCTTCTCTACGCCTTTCTCTAAGAATACCAAGGTAAATATACAGAATCTGTTCTTTGCTCCTCAAGTGTTCACAACCAACTTTTAAATGTTAAGTTCTGTGTTCTGCATGGGAGATATAAGAAAACATCCAGTAAGTGTGCCATCATTAGGCACTTGTCGTCTACCAGTAACAATAACATTTAAGCAAATACTTATAAGTAGTTGGAACAAGGTGTGGCTAAAGTACTGTGGCCAGGCTGCAGAAAGGACTTTCTATTTGATCTAGGCACTAGAAGATGCAACAAGCAAGAGATGGTGGAGAAGAGATGACTCTGTTGATCAGGTTCAAGTCATTCCTGGTAAAGAATGGTCCCCAAGGGGCATATGTCCCTAAGGGAATGAAAGCCAGTTTGGTGATGAAAGACCTTCAGGAAGGACTACCAACATGTATTTCAAGTTTCTGGAATCGCTGAGCTCAAAAGCCCCAGCCCTTACCTGCTGGGCCATAGCTCGGACGCGCCAGTACTCAGCCTCGGCGCTGGGGGAGGAAGAGGGGGCCGCCACCCGCACCTGGCAGCCTTCCCCACTGAAGCTCTCGGTGCCGCTGTGGAAGCAGCCCAGCAGGTCCTAGGGAGAAACAGCAGATGCTCGCTGGGTGCATCCTGGTTCACGGCATAGTCTTGGATCTGACACTGTCACTGTGCCTGGGACAAAAGCATTGACCTGCAACTTCTTTCTCACCCTCTGCTCTGAGGAGGCAGGCAGAACCCAGGTGCCCAGCTTGGTAAGGCATCAGGGAGCTAAGGAAGGTTCGAACCGCTCTGGCTCTCTCCTCCCAGCCATTTACCTTCACTGGCTTGAGTGTGGCAGAGAACGCGTCCTGCAGGGCGCAGCAGGCAAGCCTCCACATTTCTTCTGTGAACACAGGGCCCGCTGTCACCAGGACGTACCTGCCCAAGAAACAAGGAAAGGGGTCTGGAATCCCGACACTTCGTTCCCACAGAATTTAGGCCCTTACGGACTTGTGCTTAGGTTTATTGTGTGGTTTCCCTGTAAGGCTTCCTGTCTTTTATCACTCTTGCCTTCCACCCATCTGATAGTCCACTGTCAACATGCTACTTCCTAAACCATTTTACTAAAAACTATCAATGGATCCCCACTGTAAGTACGCCAATGATTAAACTCAGACTTGTATGCAAGACTGTATGTATTCTGTACTGATGATTCCATTCTAGCCACATTTTCCACCACTCCTCTACAAATAATAAACCCAACCCCAAATCCTTTTATTGTCACTTATAATTCTTATCTCCATGCATTTGTTCATTTTGTTCTCCTATTTGGAAAGGGCCCACCTTAGAGGATGTGACCAAGTGTCACTGCTATGACTAAGCCCTTGCTGGCAGCTTCTGGTCCTTTCTTGGCATTTACCACTTAACTCC
Source organism: Avahi laniger (assembly GCA_963575035.1). Classification (NCBI taxonomy): domain Eukaryota; kingdom Metazoa; phylum Chordata; class Mammalia; order Primates; family Indriidae; genus Avahi; species Avahi laniger. Next base: position 18,094 of record CAUYSK010107370.1, on the reverse strand, counting down.
TCACTATTATCATTTTTCATGTGACCCTCTCTCTGTTACATCATTTTAAATAGACTCTAAGCTCCGTAAGGGTAGGGACTTTAGTTTACATATATCACTTTCTCTGAACCAGAGTACTCTGTATTGCCTTACACAATAAATATTTGCTGCCTGAACACAGGAATAAAAAATTGTCGGCACGTAGTCATTTTTAATTACAAAAAGCAATCCAAGAAGTGGATTGCTACTACAAAGATAATTTCCTTGGATTTTGTAATGAAAATTTAACTTTTTAGAGAGTCAGGAAACTTTTTTCTCACCTAATACAGGAGCATCCCACTCTGGAGATGGTTTCCGTGGGCTTGGCCACACACGCTACCAGTAGCTCAAAGAGGTCCCTCAGCATGGCATTGATCATGCTCTCATACCTGATGTCTACAGGAGAAGGAAAGAGTCAAGGAGTATCACTCAGCTCTAGTGTAAAGGGACAGACTGAAATGGCCATCTATAGCAAAAGAGGGAAGTCCTAGTGATAAGATACATAATTATCTGAGAAAGAAAAACAAAACAATGAGAAAAAACTGCCATATCAAAAAAAAAATCCAGTGAAACCTTTTTTTAAAATTTTTATCCAATTTTAGCTTGTTTAATTCATGTCTAGATAAATGGAGATGAAATACACGGTTCATTTTTATGTGTTGATAAACATTTTTCAAAATTAAGTGTATCATCTACTTAGAACACATAATTAAATATGGCCTAAATATTATACTAGATGGTAAAAATTTTAAATTTTTTTAAAAAAATGATTAAGTAAAACATACTTTCCTTACTGCCAATACCAAACTAAAATGAATCAAATGCTCTTGGAAAACAAAAAATCTCTAGTCCTACCACTTGTTGAACCTTGTCAGTCTGGCTTTAGTCTGCACACTAGCTCCAGATTAAAGAAAATAACACTTTTAAAAATCACATTTTATTTGCCCAATTCAAGGAATACATCTACATTTTTTTTCTCAAAGTCCTTGTAATCACACAGAACCAATTCTCACAGAAGAATCCATGGTCCCATGTTGTGCAAAGCAATGCCCTGGTCAAGAACATGGACCCCTAGGGATAGGGTCACTGGTTACCACCTACATGTGGAAAAACTCACTTGTTTTCTTTCTCAATTAGTGCTCCTTTTTGCAGGGCAAATTGTCCTTGCTAAACTTAGTAGAGACACAGTTTCTTATCTCTGCTTTGTGACTCTCCCGTGGAAGAGAGAGTGTCTCCTTAGTTTCTCTAACTCTCTCCAGAAAGGACAGCTCTCCCCTTCTATTTCCACACGCTTTTGCCTTCTAGTTATAAGTTCTGTGGCCAGCAGAGATGCAGTGATGTTTCTTCTGCTCCCAAACTTCCAGATCTTCACACATGTGGCTCCACTGGTATCACAGCTGACACATTCCCCCTGCCTCTAGGTCCCTCTCCATCTGCTGACTTCAACATACAGTCCATCCTACACTTTCACAGCTTTTTTCAAAGTGCCACAAATATCTAGAAACTTCTCTTCATCTTGAGCCTGTTAAGCTACTATCTGCCCATAACCAGATCAAAACCCCACCTCCTCCCTTTAGGCTCCTGAGCTGAAGCAGGACAGCAACTTATATCCCCTTTCCACCCCCAGGTATACCCCTTCTCCACCCCTAGGTTACAGTGATAGTTCTTCTTTTTTACTTATTATATACTCAAATTTATTTCCTCTCTCCTAATGTAGATATCCTAGACCTCTTATTAGGTATTTTATTTTCAACCATGAATGTATTTTGAGTATTTCTGTTTGATAATTTTATAGAGGATACATGGGTACCAGTTTTCTCTTTGATAATCTACTATTAGAAGGCTGGCACTGACCATGTATTTCGGTTTTAATAATTTCCAGGACAAAAATCATGTTACCAGTATTTGCATTAGGTATTTACTAAGCCCTTTTAGGCAATGATGCTGCCTACTAAAGAACTAGTCCACATGAACTGCTCTGGCACTGTGGATACCTGAGTGTAGAAAGCTCTGAATGTGCTCTACCACCAGCTCGCAGGATAGACCGATGGCATGCTTGAAATTAGCAGAGGCCACGTCCCAGTAGGAATGGTCTTTATGGCTACGACGGAGCCAAAGGGACATCACAGGAAGGAGAAGGTGAGCAACTGCATAGATACCGAACCCTGGTCCTGAAAAAGAAAAATGTCAGAGTCAAAATTGTGATATGAGCAACAGCCTGTCATTAAAGGGAAGTGCCCTGCCATGGCTTGGCATTGCCCATTTCTTTCTCCCCATCCTCTGAGAAAGTACAAGGAAAAATAATTTACCACTGACTGGGGAATATATGGTCTTCAGTAGCATTTTTTCATAATTAATCATGTCATTAAATATTCACAAATATTAATTTTAATGCCTGTAGAATATGTAAATACTTTCCCCATGATTTACTTAACTGCTTTCCATTTAAGGTGTTCATTAGTTATATTCAAGATGTTTCAACAAATATATATACATTTTTGTCTTTATTACAGTTAATTTCCTTAGACAATAGACTCCTAGGAGTAGAAATATTGGGTCAAATGCTTCTCACACATATTTAGTGACAATCAATGTGAAAGCAGAAAATTGTGCTGACCAGTAAAACAGATTTAGTGGCATATAATTAATGCTATAAAATATCTGCTTATTATTTGATGGAAGGCTTTTAACTTTTAACATGTGAGAGTAGCTAAGGTATTTTGTTTTTAAAAAATTCCAGTATAAACTTTGGTATAGATTTTGAAAAAGTATCAATTATCAAGTCTTTATTATAATGAATACAGACTTCCTCTTCTTACTATGGAATCAATTAGTGTTTTCATTTAGGGTTCTGATTGTGTTAGTAAAATACTTAAATTTCTATAAAAAGCTTCTTTGATCTTGAGAAAATTGGGATGAATGAATGTGTATATTAAACTTGCTTAATTCAGAACAAGAAAATTCCTAAGGGTCATTCTTTTCTTATACTGTCAGGGGCTGTACTAGGTGAGCACTAAGTATCTTTTTCCAAATCTAATCACCTATGACCTTTACACAAACGAGGTGTTGCTGTCTTGATACTGCATATTCTTACGAGTGGTCTGTTTGTGTCCATGGTAGATCAGGTGAGCCCAATCCACAACCCTGGGGCCAAGAGAGTGTGACTGTGAGATCCTGCCACAAACGAAGGCTGTGATCATTGAACATGACACAGCTAACTGGCTTCTGGAGACACCAATACCACAGCTGTGGCCCAGTTAATGTGGGGCTCCTGCATACCCAACTGACTGGCCACGATATTTGTAAATGGACTTCTGGGAAGAAATGCAAACACCATGTGGGACATATCTTAAACCTCTTTCATCATAACCATTCAACAAATAATGATTTAGCATTTTTTATGTGTGAAGCTTTGTGCTAAGTCCAGGAAACAATGAAAGCAGGTAGACACCTGCACAAATACCTTCCTGAAAAAAGTTGTATGTATAACAACACCCCCTTAAAACAGACATAGAATATTCACCAGGTGTTTTGGTAACATCTCTCAACAGCTCAAAGAGTAAATCCAAGGTCGGTGGCTGGTGCTGCCGGGGACAGTTGGACACAGCTGCTGTTAGCTGCTCCAGCAGAATGATCCAGACTTCTATCAGACCTGGAAACCAAAAAGCAGACCTCTGTGAAATCCATTTAGATATAATGCAGAATTGTCACAAGATTCGATTAAACATTGTATATAAACTGTCAAGTGCTATACAGAGGTGAGATATCACCCAATGTGTTAGCCTTCAGTGACCATAAACATGAACAGATTATGATTTACAGGTTTTGAAAAAGGAAAAGAAAGTACTCACATTTCTTCTCCTCCTTTAATAAAAAGGTGATACGGTATGTAAATTCTACTGCATTGAAAAGACTGTCAGATTTCTTGGGAGCTGATGATAGCAAAAAACAAAATATCCTTCTATTTCCATTGCCTTGCTCTGTCTTTTTTTTACAAAATAACTTTATTGTGGTAAATACATATAAAAAATAGCCATTTTAACGTGTGTAATTCAACGGTGTTAATTACATGCATGATATGGTACAACTATCACTACTATTTCCAAAACTTTTCATCATCTCAAACAGAAATTCTCTAACCATTAAGCAGTCATTCTCCCTCACTCTAGTCCCTGTAACTTCTAATCTATAAATTATGGTTAATTTTCAGGCGTGATGATGGCATCGTGATTATATTTGTTATCTTTAAAGAACACAAACTGAAACATTTACAGATGAAATGCTATGATGTTTGAGATTTGCCTTAAAATAATATGGAGGAAGAGAGAGAGGGAGAAGAGGGTAGGGAAGAAGAGAAAGAAAAGATATACATGATCCGAGAATGGCCATAAATTGGTAATAGTTGAAGCAGGTGATGGGTACATTATACTATTCTGTCTAGTTTTATGTATTCTATATATGTATATCTGGATGTGTATATATTTTGTATATGCTATCTAGCTTTGGATATATTTGGAATTTCTATAGGGGGAAAAAGTAATTATTTGCCTTTGGAAACCAAAGGAATAATATCTGAGAATATGTTAATGCTGAGAATTGTTTAATTTTTAATACTAACTTAAAGCTGTTACTTTTATTCTTTTCTATGATCTACTATGTTTCACATATAATTATCACTTTAAAGTCCTGAATGAATTGATTATGTGGGAAACTCAAAATAGGTGCTTGACTGAACTTTATCCATTAGAAGATGGGCTTCCTTGAAAAAAAAATAGATTAATGATTTACACAAATGGGAAGAGGAATGCTCACTGTTACATACACAACTGTTTAGAACTGTTTTAAATAATGTATTATAGATAAACAACATTAGCTCCGGCTTATAATTATCTGGGTTGGAGGTTTAAAATGCTAAGTAAAAATTAATCATTAAACTGAAACTTTTATTAGGCAACATCTAGCCAATTTTCAACACTTTAATTGTTTTCTATATTATTTATTCTTTCCTATAGTTCTTCCTCACAACTAATCTGAACTCATGAAGTTTTACTGTTAATAATCTCCACTGAAAACTGTAAATCTTCCAGCCACCCCCATAAATGAATTTATAACAGCAAAATAAAAAATAAATAAATAAAACTTCCCCTAAAAAGTGCTTTTTGCAAGGGTTTGAAAAAAAACTATGTCCAGAAACTAGACCTATTTAAGGGTATGATTTCCATTTCTAGATGGAGAACAGGACAGTCTCCTAGACAGAAGACAGCAGGCATGAGCATGAGTTAATCCATCTGAAAATGATCCAGTTACTAGACAGAACTCTGATTCACAGATTACATGGAACCTAATTTGAAAAAAATTTATTAAAATTATTCTTTCCATGAGCCTTCCGCTTCACCAGTCACAGATAGATTCTTTCTTTAGTAATGGCTTAATTTCCCCAGTCTCTAACCAAATAGTCCTGCAGGAAGTAATTATATAATGATTGTGTTTCCTAAAACATATTAAGGCAATTATTAGCCAATTTAAGTGCCCAGGCACCAATACAACTTCATTCCAATTTGCTAAAGTCAAGAGAATTCGTAGTTAGGAACTACATTTAGTGGAATCTGCAAATCTGTACCCATCTAACAAGGATGGGTCTGAAGGCATCTATTGTAAAGTGATTCATTTTGGAAAATCCATGGAAACTTTAAATAGACTTTTTATGATAAAATTATTTTTAAAAAGACAGAAACAGAAGCCCATTCTTATGATACATGCTATAGTTTGAATGCGTCCCCCAAAGTTCAATGTTGGAAATAATCCCTGATGCAACAGTGTTGAGAGCTGGGACCTTTAAGAGGTGATTAAGTTATGAGGGCTCTGCCCTCCTGAATAGATTAGTATCATTGTGTTGGGAGTGGGTTCCTGATTCAAGGAGGAGTCCAGCTCCTTCCCTCCCTCCCTCTAGTGCTCTCTTCCCCTTCTGCCATGGGATGATGCAGCAAGGAGGCCCTCACCAGATGCAGACCCCTCAACCTTGGACTTCCTAGCCTCCAGAACTCTAAGAAATAAATCTCTCTTCTTTATAAAGTGCCTAATCTCAGGAATTCTGTTACAGCAGCACCAAAAGGACTAAGACAATCTATAAGCTACTTAATTTATGGCTTAAGCTTCTGGGCATCTGAACATAGAGATTAACCTGGTTTAGTCCAATTAATTAACTTACCAGTGTCATCGTCAAAATCAGACAGGATGGATTCAATTCCGTCCTCACTGCTGGCTGACTGCTCCTGAAGTCTTCGAGACAAGCTAGCAAGTCGCCCGCTAAGGAATATTGGCTTCAAGGGCATTTTGTAGATTTTGGCCAATAACTAAATGAAAAAAAAAAACTGTAATTATACTAACACATAATTATAATTATGTGTTAAAGAACAATGAAATTATACACCAGTACTAAATGGAGAAAGGAAACTAGAGAAGCTCCCAATGTATAAAAATTTCAAAGTTGGTTGTGATTTGGATTTACAAAGGTAGCTTACAGGAAGCATTCATCTCATGAAGCAGATGAAACGGCAAGCATTCAATGGCAACAAAAAAGTGGGGAAAAGACTCTATGAATAATTTTTCAGTGTTTTAATTACATATGAATTTTACAGACTTTTAGCAACCTACCAAGGGAACCATGGAATGTGGCAAGAGTTTCTGCCTATGGGAAAAAATGTTCTATGGGGATCATTGAGAAGAGTCTTCAGGGGCATGGGATACCAGATTGATTTCCTCTCCCCTGCCTCAACCTCTAAGGAAACACAGGGGCAAGAATGACTGGGGAAAGGGAGGACTTTAGGGCCAGATGGGAGAGATGAAGGTCTCAGAGCTGACAGAGTGGCCTGGGCTCTTTTTTCCCCTCTCAGTATGAGGGCCTGGGCCCCCAGGGATCCCTGTTGCTGGGACAAACTCCCAAGGATCCTTCTGTCTTCATGAATTGGAATTGTGTCTGCCATGGCCCACACTGTTCTAGAAACCAGGGAAACAGCTGTGAGCAAGAGAGACAAAACTCCTGTTCTCATGGGTCTTACAGACTAGAATTCTTTCACAAATAATAAAATCTCACATAAATGCTATAGGAAAAAGTGAACAGGTGGTGCTAGAAAGAATGATGGGGTGTGAGGGGAACACTGGCAGGAGCTGCTAGATCTTTTAGCCCTGGTCTCTCTGAGGAGGTGATGTTCACACAGAATCTGGGGAGAGCGTGTCCAGGCAGAAGGAGCAGCAATGGCCCTGGTCAGAAATGAGCTGGTGTGTTTGGGGGGCAGAAAGTCAGGGCTGCATATCTTCCTGAGGCCATGGCTTAATGCTGCCACTGAGGGAAAAGGTAAAGACACAGCCCAGAAGAGACCTGGGGACATGCTTGGGAAGACAGGAGAGAAACTATTGATTGAGGGCTGTCACTGCAGCCTAGAGGAGAAAGGGCTTCAGCAGGTAGCACCTTCTGGCTTGTCGGCCACTGAAGCAGAAAGGGCAAAGTGCGGGAAGTTCACTGCTCACTTTGATAAGACGATAAAGTGGCTCTCTTTACTGGGTCTTGATTGAACATGTCTTTCACTGTTTGCACCCCTGCCCTCTACTTTTTGGGACTATCAGGAAGATTCCCCATGACCCCGTGACCCCTTCCCCTACAGCGGGATGCAAATACAGAGATTATGCAAATATAGAGATTACAGAGCGTGAAGGAGAAGGTTCAGGGATCTCAGGACCCAACTGTGTGTTCTAGCATGTTTTCATTATTTTCTTTTCTTTGTGGGAAAGGTAGGGGCAGAAATTTGTACTCCAAATCTGAGCCTAATGTCCTCAGAGACAGCAGAAAGCATTTCTCCAGGGCTTCAGCGACCGACATCTTCCGAGGTAGGTTTCAGGCTGGGAGCTGGGAGGGGGCATCTCCGCGTACCTGAGAGCAGCGCCTGAGGTAATCCAGGGCTGGCAGGCACAGGTCTGTGGACGCGGCTCCTGGTCCTGGGACACAGTCTCCAATCTCTTTACAGTCCACCTCCCCTGGGGCCGTGCGGGGGACAGAGACCAGCAAAGTTACCCTCGCTTGCCTCCTTATAACAGAAGATCTATTTATTCACATTGCATTAAATTCACCAAATATTTACTAAAATAGAAAAGAAAAATTACCCCCAATAGCACAACCCCGGGGAAAATCCTGAGAAATATCCTTCCAGGCATTTTTTTTCCCACTGCATGTGTGTATGTTAGATACAGTTGGGACCAAACTATACATATTATTTGGTTGGGAGTATACTGTTTTGTAACTCCCCCTCTTTCACTAAACAACGAACATTTCTTCCATGTTGTTTTATGGTTACTTTCAGTGACTGGATGGTGGTTCTTTTGCACATGGGCACACTGGAATTGACATCCCCAGGCCCTGCTATTGGATGGTGTGACTTCTGAAGCTTTGATGACAAGGGACAGTCCCAGAGACAAGCCCTGGATTGGACTGGAACGAAACACTCCCTCTCTCTTTGGAAAAGGACCTCGACCGTTGCCAGTACACAGCACTAAATGGTGATGATAAATGAGGACTCTGGGAAGAGTTTAAACATCTGGGGCTTGGGGACAGAGACTACTTAATTGAATTTAAATGATTTCTGTTTTTTGTACACATCCAGACATTTAACACATCTTTAGAGGGGCATCTAGATTTTCTATAGGAATAATAACAATTATTATTTTTCTTCTTGTAATGAATCTATCTCTATACTTTTAATAAAATCATTTCACAGTACTATAATTGTTTCTAATTATCTATAATTGTAGTAACTAGCACCATCCCTTGAGGGTAAACAGACATAATTACTAGGCATTAGGTAAAATTCAGAAACAAAGAGGCATGTTTCTCCTTTTAAAAAAAAAGAAACGTATCTTATGTTTTAGATCAGGGGTTGGCAAACTTTTATTGCAAAAATCCAGATAGTAAATACTTTAGGCTTTGTAGGTCATACTATCTTTATTGCAACTTCTCAGCTCTGTTGTGGCATGAAGGCAGCCACTGACAAACAAGCATGGCTGCGTTCCAATAAAACTTTATTCATAAAAACTGTCAGTGGGTCAGATTTGGCATGTGGGCCACAGTGTGCCAACTCCTGGTTTAGATCAATATACCTTATAATATGAAAACACAGACCAGGTGAAATTCATGTTGAAATAAAGAGGTGGTAATAAAAAATAAATTCATTTCCTACCCATAATTATAGCAGGTATTCCCAAATTTTTTACTTGGCTGCTGTGTTACACATTCAAGTCTATGCAGACAGTACTCCCTGGAGCCAGGCAGTATGCAGGGTCTGTGGCCACACTGGGGGCTCTGCCTTTTCCACTGACCCCCAAACCCCAAACATATACCTCCACCTTATGATTCACAGATGAAAAATAGAACCTGTTTTAAACATCTTCTATGTGATAATTAATTTTAGGTGACAATTTGACTAGATTAAGGGATACCCAGATAGCTGGTGACACATTATTTCTGGGTGTGCCTGTGAGGTTGTTTCTGGAAGACACTGGCATTTGAGTCAGTGGACTGAGTAGGAAGATCCATCCTAACCCAAGGTGACAGGCCACCATGCAATCAGCTGAGGCCCGGACAGAACAAAAGGCAGAGGAAAGGCAAATTCTCTTTCTCCAAAGCCAGGACACACTTCTCCTGTCTTAGGCATCAGAACTCGAGGTTCTCCAGCCTTTGGCCTCAGACTGAGAATTACATCATCAGCTCCCTGGTTTGGGGCCTGCAAACTTGGACTGAGCCATGCCACCAGCTTCTCTGGTTTTCCAGCTTAAGACAGCCTATTATGGGACTTCTCAGCCTCCATAATCACATGAATATTTTAATAATTAGAATTTAAAAATTAGAATTAGAATTTTCAGTCTCAGAATATTCAATATTATATTCAATAATTGTCCTTATGCAGATAACTAGTCTCCTCAATGTCACATAATTAGCAGCCTGAGTTAATTTCCCAGCTGCTTAGCAAAAGTAAGAATGCCTCCTGCCCTAGGTTTTATTAATTGCAAATATAATTTGGAAGTGTAGAACCTCCCTGCCCCCCGCGTTGAGGCCTCATGTTTTAGGAACTACCTACCTAATTTTATACTTAATTTAGGAACACTTTAATACAATAGATTCTTGTCATACAACATGACCTGCTATCGCAGATTTTTGTATAGCACAGGTTTATCTGGGGTGAAATGAATGGGAAGGTTAATTAGTTAAAGCACAAGTTTAGAAGAAACTTAAAAGTTTTGAGAGTCTCACCACAGAGAGCTCTTAGATCAGGAGCCTGAGAATCTTTTTAAATAGGGCAAATATGAGGTTGATGTTATTCTTTGAAAATGAAGTTGTTATAAAATATAGATTGAAAATATGCTACAGGATATTCCGTGACCACAATAAAAGGTGTCAACCTTGGACAAGATCCAATCTACTTTCGGGTACACAGCACCCCACCATCTGCTTACGTCCCAGGACACCTGCCTGTTCCAGGGAGTCTGTGCCCTGTCTCCAGCCACACAAAACCACCCTGGAAAGGGTCCTCAGCCATGGAGGACTCCACTTACCCAGTCCTTTGACAAACTTCATAAGACACATGATGTAACTAGTGGCTGCGTTAGCAAAGACCTGGATGTTGTCAGTATTGAGAAAAGCTTCAAATACATCAAATACTGGAGCTTGGCCTTTTCCTGAGGGAGGAAGATTGTAGAATTTTAGGACAGTAAATTTCTACCCTTCAGGTTTCCCATATTCCCAGAACCTTCCACAGAGCCTTGGGAAAGATCTACTGGAGAAAGGTCCGGGCTTTTTGACTGGGCCACTGCCTTGGCTCTGACACTGTCCTTCTCATCTCTGCCTCCAGGGAAGCCCCTGGAAGGCTAGGAAGAGACAGCTTGGGAGAGAAACGAGGGCAAAGCTGGCTGAATTCAGGACTGAGGCAATGTGTTGGTCTATAGGGCAGTCAACTATGTGGCCACTGTAATACTCCTGCACAGATAACTGTAGAATATCTACAGGGAGGGGCAGGGCAGGTTTAGATAAACCTCTGATGGCATATACAAATTTATTCATACCTGCAGAAAAGAGTTAACATAGAAGGCCTCAGACCATTATCTTTTAGAAAGGCTTGCTTGGTTGACCTTTGGCTGGCATCCAGGAACTTGGCTCTCAGAACATTCCCAGGCCACAGTTAACTGATAAGCATAGTTCAGTGTGCCAAGACTGTCTGTGCAAACAATATGGTTCATGCTGAATACCTGCTTCCCTTCTTCCCTTCTGGGAGTCTGGAATTTTCGTATGTGCAAGACAGAGGGTGCCTACATGATCAGCCCACGGTTAGGTCTCTAATGGGCTTCCTTGGGTAGAAACATTGCAAACATGTTGCCCTGTTTTCACTGCTAGGGGAAGAATGTGCTCTGTGTGATCCCTTGTGGGAAGGCAAGACCATATGGAAGCCAATGCATAGATTTCTCCAGATTCTGTCTGTGTCTTTTTACCTTATAATCTGTGTCTTTACTACATTAACAAAATAAATCTTAGACTTGAGCTGTGTAATAAATCTTAGCATAACTATATGCTGGGTCCCATGAGTCCTAATGGATTTCTGAAGATAGGAGTGGTCTTGGGGACCTCTGAGACAACATCCCTGGGCCTGGGGCATGCTTCATGGTGTCCATCCATTCCCAGCCAGACCTAATCTCCTGATTTCTCTGTGTTATGATACTTTTCTGCTTCTTACAAGCAAGTGGATAACATTTTTCTTTTTGGCTTTGGGAATGAAGTCAACACTACAACACGTAAGTGAAACAACAGGAGCTTCTCTGCCTTTTGTCCACTTGTCAGTGAGAGCAGGGCCCGACAATGCTCAGGAGCTCTGGAAGCTCTGGCAGAATGCAGAACTTGTGTCCCTGCTGTGTCACATGACTTCTGGCTAATAAAACACGGCTGAATGTCTGTTTCCCCTGTTGTTCAATTTTTTTTTTTTTTTTTGATAGCATGAAACTTGGCACGGAGGACTAATGCTCTATAGCAAGACTCATCCAAACATTCTTACCCATGGAGTAGTCACCAACCAGGTACTCCTTCACCTCAGACTTGTTCCCGCTGTGCACTGTTTCCAGGGCACTGAACAGGGGCCTCCACCCGGACTGGATCTGCGTGGAACACACTTCCACCAGCTCGCCGATGGATGTCACGACCTGGCAGAGGCAAAGGAGGTGGCATTTAGAATCCTCTCCTTACAAGAGCAGAATTTCTGGGAAGGGTGATATACTTCTCTGCCCCCCTATTTGGGGGTTAATTTTAGTGAAAAAGAAAAACCAGGACCCAGACAAACTCACTGAAAAATCTTCTAAATAATGTATTAATTTGCATTTCACTAATGACTAATGTTGCTGAACAACTTTCCACATGATTAGCCATCTGTAAATACTGTGCTGTTTTTGTAAATTAGGCTCCTGTTTTCTCATTATTGTCTTTTTATTACTGTTTTTAGAGTTCTTTATGTATCCCTGAGATACAATTTGCAAATATTTTTTCACAGCCTTAGGCTTATCTTTTTATTTAATGGTGTCTTTTGAAGAGTAAAAGTCTTTAATATTGATGAAGTATAATTCATCAATTTTTCTTGTAATGGATAATATTTTTGGTGTCATTTCTAAGAAATCTTTGCTTAATCCAAGGTCTCAAAGATTGTCTTCTACGCTTTCTTCTAAAAACATTTATTGTTGTCACTCTCACATTTCAGTCACGATCTATTTTGAGTTATTTTTTTGTACATGGTAAGAGGTAAGGGCGTAAGTTTATTTTTATCACATATATTCAAGCACCATTTGCTGAAAATACGATCCTCTCCCACCGTTGAACTGTAATGGCGTCTCTGTCAAAAGTTGATTGACCATCATAAACATGAGAATGTATTTCTGCACTCTTCAGTTCCATTGATCTATGGGTCTGTCCTTATACCAATACTGCACTGTGTCAATTAATGAAGTTTTGAAATCAGGTAGCATAAATTCTCCAAATCTGTTCTTTTTCAAATTTGTTTTCTCTATTCCAGATGCTTTGCACATTCATATTAATTTGAGAATCACCTTGACAACATCTTCAAAAAAGTCTGCTGGGATAGGAATTGCACTGAATCTGTACATTGACTTAGGGAATTTGCTGTTTTAAAAATATTGAGTCTTTAAATCCATCAATGTGGCATAACTTATGTTTATTTGAATCTTCTTTAATTTCCCTAAGCAATGTTTTGCAGTTTTCATGTACAGGTCTTGAACTTATTTTGCTAAATTTATTCTTAAATGTTTTATTATTTTTAATGCTCTTGTGAATGGAATTGTTCCAATTTTATTTTTGGATAATTTATCATATATAGGAAGTCAATTGATTTTAGTATGTAGATCTTGTATTCAGTGACCTTGCTAACTATTAATTTTAGAAATTTTTTGGTAAATCCCATAGAATTTTCTATACATGACCTCACATTGTCTGTGAACTAAAATAGTTTTACTTTTCTTTTCAACTTTGGATGTCTTTAATTTCTTTAGACAATGAGTCAAAGTTAATTTTGAATGGAAATGGTGGAAAGGTGGAAAGGTGGAAAGGTGGAAATCCTGGCCTTATTTCTGATGATAGGGGAAAAGCATTAAGTCTTTCATCATTAAGTGTGATGTCAGATGTATTGTCAAAAACGGGTGATAGATTTTTTTCGAATGTTTTTTCTATATCTATTAAATGATCATGTGGTTTTAATCCTTTATTCTACTAATATGATATATTCCATTCACTGATTTTGAGCTGTTAAACCAACCTTATTATCCTGGGATAAATTCCCTATGTCGCAGTGTTTAATCTTCTTTATATGTTGTTGGATTTAGTTTGCTAATAATCTTTAAAGGAATTTTTTGTCGAATTTCATGAAGAATATCAGTCTATAGTTTTCTTTCTTGTAGCTTTGGTATCAGAGTAATGCAGGCCTCATAAAATGAAGTTCAGAAGAGTTCCTTCATCCTTTATTTTCTCATAGAGTTTGTGTAGGGTTGCTATTTTTTCATTCTTAGTTTATAGATTCACCATTGAAATCAGCAGGACTTGGGTATTTTGTGGGAAGATTTTTTTTTAATCTATGGACCTTTGATTTATTCAATTTGTTAAACAAGAGCTGATGAAATTATTGCCTCCAAAGTAACAGTCATGGAAACATGCTACCTGGCCTAACCAGAACAATACCATTAGTTAGTTACAAAATTTAACTGCAAGGATCTTGGTCAAATCAATTCACATTGACAGCTTTGAAGTATTCAGATGCTAGTTTTTAAATAAAGGTGACAAATAACAATCAGACTCTTACAATTGTTTTCCATAACTTCTCAGGATCTACATAAACTTGATTGTGGAAACAGTTTAATGCACAAGGATAAGAGAATGACAGTGTAGTCACCAATAATTAAACCAAAGGTGTAATTTTCCAAATCACTTTTAGTAAGACATTTTAAAAATCTACAGCTACATAAAACTCAAAGCAATCTAACTGTTTTTCTACCTGAGATCAAAGTAAGTTTCCTTTTTCTATCTAAATATAATTCTTGGCATTAAGGCAAATCTGAATTCATGTGATATACTTTGTCAAATTTTTCCAAAAAGTTTTAAGCTCTACTTTAGAAATTCTCATGTTACATGCATGTCTACATATTTTTTCTTCAAAGACTAATGATAAATTTATGAGAGTGATAGGCCTGTAACATGTAACTATCACCATGATCTAATTTTAAAACATTTTCATTAACCCCCTCAAAACATTCAGTACCCATCAGCAGTCATGCCCTACTCCACCACCCCACCCTCAGCCCTAGGTAACCAATAACGTACTTTTTGTCTCCATAGCTTTGCTTATTCTGGACATTTCATATAAATGCAATTATATAACTTATGGTCTTTTGTGACTGGCTTTTTTCACCTCCTGTAATGTTTTCAAGGTTCATCCATGTTGTAGCCCATATCAGCACTTCATTTGTTTGTTGCTGAATAATATTTCACTGTGTGGCTATATCACACTTAATGTATCTATCCATTTATCTGTTATTAAAATTTGGGTTGTTTCAACTTTTTGGGTATTACGGATAATGTGACTATGAACATCTGTCTATAAGATTTGTATGGCTATGTTTTCATTTCTTTTGGGTATATACCTTTAGAGGAACTGCCAGACTGTTTTGCAAAGCAACTACACATTTTACCTTTCCACGAGCAGTGTTTGAGAGTTTTGATTTCTTCATATCCTTACCAAACTTGCTATTTTCTCTCTTTTTTATTTAGTTATCCTAGTAGGTGTGAAGTGGCATCTCATGTGGTTTTGATTTGCATTTCCCTAAAGACTAATAATGCTGAATATTTTTTCACCCATGCATATTTAATACTATTATTGACATGGTTCTATTTACATCCGTTATTGCTATTTATTTCCTGTGTATTTATACAGCATGTGCTTTTTGTTCCTCCATTCCTCTTTTACTAACTTCTTTTGTGCTAAACACATTTTTCATGATCACTTTAATTCCTGTTTTTTCAAATCTTCTTTATTGTGTGTGTTACTCTCTTGGTTGATGCCCTAGGGATTATACAATGCATCTTCAATTGATCACATTATATTTCAAGTTATTATAATAGTGACTTAATTCTGGTGAACCGTAACAACTTTGTTTCTATATAGCTCCATTTCCTCCCTCTCCTTTCTGCCACTGTTATTTGTATTACATCTTTATATTTAATAAATTCAAAAATACAGTATTAAAGTTATTGCTTTAAACATTATGTTTTTAAAATAAATTAGGAAAAGGAAAGAGAAATATCTTTTATATTTTCTCATACACGTACCATTTCTTCCTGAGGAATAGATTTACCATCTTGCGTTATTTCCTTTCAGCTTGAAGGAACTCCTTAAGTATTTCTTATAGGACAGGTCTGCTGGCAAGAAATTCGCTCAAGTTTTTATTTATCTGAGAATGTTTTTGCTTCATTCTCATTTTTGAAGAGGAATTTCTCCAGGATTATTCATTGATAGTTCTTCTTTCAGCACTTTAAATATGTCATTACGTTGTCTTTCAGCCTTTATTATTTCGGAAGAAGTCAGCATTTAATCCTATGTTGTTCCTCCACAGTAGTGAACTGCCTTTCTCTTGCTGCTTGTAAGATTCTGTCTTTGTCTTTGAGCATTTTGATGATAACGTGTCTAGAGATATCTTTGTGTTCATCCTAACTGGGATTCCATTATTTCTCTAAATATAATTTCTCATCCCTTTGTCTTTCTCCTTTCCATCTGGGACTCCCATTGTTGGTATGCTTGATATTTTTCCATGGGTCTATCATGCTTTATTTTTGGTCAAACTTATTTCTGTCTGATCTTCAGAATGAATAATTTCCATTAATCTATTTTCAAGTTCACTGATTCTTCTATCATCTCAAATCTTTCTGGTAAATCCATCTAGCTAATTTTTCATTTTAGTTAATGCCCTTTTCAACTCTAGAATTTGCATTTTCATAGCTTCCATCTCTCTATTTAGAATCAATATTTTTTGAGTCATTGTCATATTTTCCTTTAATTTTTTGAATATATTTATAATAGCTACTTTGAAGTCTGTCTTCCAAATGCAACATCTGTGCTCACTCTAAGTTTCTATTTACTATTTTTCCCCATGTGTAATTCTTTGCTGTTTCTTTGCATCTCTCATATTTATTTTTTCTGAAAAACTGGACATTTTAGATAATATATCGTAATAATGCTGGATTCTGATTTATTATTGAGGTTTTTTTTTTTTTTTAACTAAGTTGTTCAGACTTAGACCATGGAATCTGTCTCTTCCCTTGGCACTAATGTCTGTGCTCAGTTTTTATTCTTAATTTTTATTTTTTAGCTTGACTTCCTAGTATTCATACCCATGTCTGCATAGCTTACTGGTCAGCTGATCATGTGGGCAGAAATTGTTCTCAAACATCTTCAGTCTTTAAGGCTCCCACACTCTGCCAATCATTCTATGTGTGTAGGCTAGGGAAAATATTCCAGTTTAGCCAGTTTTAAGTCTCCTTTGCCTTTTACTTTCTGATAAAATCTTTATGGTCTACCCTGCACATACCCATGTTTCAGTCAGCCAGGGATATGTGAAGAGCCTACCTAGTCCCTCAAAAATCTCTGATTTCCAGAGTCTTATGTTACATTTCTTAGTGGCTCACCACTCACTGCAAACATTAGGCTAGCAGGTTGCAGGATTTCCCTGTTTATTTCTCATTTAATTCACCATTTTCAGTTGACAAGCCAATGGCTTTTTCCCCTACTCTTCTCCAAATCAAGTCTGTCCCTTATAGCAGAAAAGCTGCAGATTTTCCCACTGGCCAAACCACTATTCTTGCCAACAGAGCTTGGGAGTAAAGTTGATGGGTACAGTATCAGGCAAGAAGGTCATGGACTTCTATTATTCTTAACCAAAGTTCTAGCAAACACATTTTTTAAGAATAAATGTTATTCAATTTGTTGTCTGCTTTGGTCAATTTCCATAGTCCTCAAATAGTTGCTTTTGATAATTTTGTCCTGTTTTATATATATATATTTTTTTCTTTTTTCTTTTTTTTTTATTTCAGCATATTATGGGGGTACAGATATTTAGGTTACGTATGTTGCCCTTGCCCCCCCCCCCCACCAAGTCCGAGTTTCAAATATGTCCATCTTTTGGGTGGTGCGCATAGCACTCTTTGTGTATGTGTATACCCGTCCCCTCTCCCTCCACCCCCCTCCCCCCTCCCCCCCTGCCCAACATCCAATAGATGTTATTCTTAAATGTGCACTTATGTGTTGATCAGTTAATACCAATTTGATGGTGAGTACATGTGGTGCTTATTTTTCCATTCTTGGGATACCTCACTTAGTAGAAGGCGTTCCAGCTCTATCCAGGAATATACAAGAGGTGCTATATCACCATTGTTTCTTAAAGTTGAATAGTACTCCATGGTATACATATACCACATTTTATTAATCCACTCATGTATCGA
>CAUYSK010107368.1:0-17279 GCA_963575035.1 Avahi laniger | reverse complement strand
CATTTGTATGTCTTCTTTTGAGAAATGTCTATTCAGTTCATATGCCCTTTTTTTTTTTATTATTCCAAGGTATTGTGAGGGTACAAACATTCTAGTTACACTTTATGTCTTTGCCTCACCCATATGCAGGTTAAAGGCGTGCCCTTCCCTCCCTTTAGTGCTCCCCGTGTCCTTTAGTTGTAGATTTTTTAGATTTTTTTTTTTGCTGTTGAATTGTTTGAGTTCCTTATATATTGATGAATAATTTGCAAATATTTTCTCCCATTCTGCAGGTTGTCTCTTCACTCTGTTTATTGTTTCCTTTGCTATAATCCCATTTGTATATTTTTGCTTTTGTTGCCTGTGCTTTTGAGGTCTTCACCATAATATCTTAGCCCATACCAATGTTCTGAAGCACTTCCCTTATGTTTTCTTCTAGAATTTTCATAGTTTCATGTATTATATTTAAGTTTTTAATCGATTTTGAGTTGATTTTTGTTTATGGTGAGATATAGGGGTCTAATTTCATTTTCTGCATATATATATATATCCAGTTTTCCCAGCATCATTTATTGAAGAGACTGCTCCTTACCCAATGAATGTTTTTGGAGTCTTTGTCAAAAATAAGTTAGCTGTAAATATATGGATTTATTTCTGGGATATCTATTCTGTTCCATTGGTCTATGCATCTTTTTTTAAGGCCAGTACCATGCTGTTTTATTTACTACAGATTTATAGAATATTTTAAAGTCTGGTAGGGTGATGTTTTCAGCTTTGCTCATTTTGCTCAGGATTGCCTTGGTTATTCAGGGTCTTTTGTGGTTCT
The DNA here is from genome assembly GCA_963575035.1 of Avahi laniger. NCBI lineage: Eukaryota > Metazoa > Chordata > Mammalia > Primates > Indriidae > Avahi > Avahi laniger. The sequence goes on along the minus strand of CAUYSK010107368.1, from coordinate 16,474 downwards.
ATGCAAATTTTAGGATTGTTTTTCTATTTCTGTGAAGAATACCACTGGTATTTTGATAGGAATTACATTGAATGCATAGGTCATTTTGCTACTATGGTCATTTTAAAAATATTAATTCTTCTAATCCATGAACTTGGAATGTTTTTCCATTTTGTGTGTGTGTGTGTGAGTCCTCTTCAATGTCTTTTATCAGTGTTTTACAGTTTTCCTGGTAGAGATCTTTTACCTTTTTTACTAAATTTACTCTGAGGTATTTATTGTAGCTATTATAAATGCGATTACTTTTTTGATTTCTTTTTCTGTTAGTTCATTATTGATATATAGAAACCTCCTTATCTTCTGACATCAACTAGGACCTGAGTCACACAGAATCGATGTCTTAAGTGGTCCTTTATTTCTTGGTTTGAAGTAGTTTTCCATTGATCATTATTATTGATATGTGAGTACTAAGGATAGCATAGCAGTGAATTCCTGAATTCCAAACTCCTACTTGCCTGTGTTTGGCAACATTCCAATTTCCCCTCAGTGTGGATCAGTGGCCCCAGCAAACATAGAGATCCTCTTTTATGCTTACTTGCCCTGAGTCATTAGGAGTCTAAAATGTCTAGGAGGCAGTCTCAGTTCTGATTTCATGGAGTTATAGTTTTATTCCTTTTGGGAAATTTATATTTCCTTTGGCACTGACCTCTCCAGATACCTAGAGCTTACATGTTCAGGACAAGAAAAAAAATTCCATCAGAGGGTTATTTGGTTTAAGAATGAGATTTTGTATAACTACTTTAACCCTTGGTTCCCTAACCAAGGGTACCATATAAGAGGTGCTGGTTTAAGACCACTTTTTATCTTACAGGACAAGCATTCACTTTTATAGGTTATTACCCATTAATTGTACTCTGATTGAGTCTTCAATAGCCATTACATCATTCTTTTAATACAGCTGTCTCTAGCTGATAAAGTAACACCAATGGGATGAGCCCATTTCTGCATTGGCTTCACCATAAAATGAATTCCTTGGGCAGAGGCAATATTGCTTGGGACAAATAGTGATAAATAAGATATACTATGGTTTTAGCAGAAGATTTGTGGACAGGGAGGAAAATAATACATATTCATTCAGATTACATACCCATGTTTTTGAGAAGAAAGTTATATCCAGTGAAATCAGCCCCATGTAATCAACCTGCCACTAAGTAAATAGCTCATATATCAGGGGAATGATGCCACATCAGTCTTTAGTGTTAGTGTCTGCTGTTGGCACATTGGCACTCAACTTTAGCAGCAGCCAGATCAGATGTGAAGAGAAGTTAATGCTGTTAAGCTCATGCATAGCTCCCATTCTTGCTAACATGGCCATTTTATATGTAGGACCATTGACAAAACAATCAGGTAACTAGAGAAAGAGGTTGTCTTACATTCATAGGAGTGGGTTATTTGTTCATCTGATTATTGAAGGTATCCTCTGAAAAACTCTAAGAGATAGTGGTGTTAACCTCATAATGAAATATTTACCATTTTGTGAAAGTCACTTCCCGTCCATTATAGGGTAGAGTTAGGAGTGGCTGAGTAATTTGCATGTATTAGATCCACTCCCTAAACTATTGGCCTCATTCCTTCACAGTTTACCTTGGAAATTCTTCATTTTAACCTTATTTTTTTTTAATGTGGATGCCCACTGATGAAAGAATTAATCAATCATGGAGGCTGTTATTAATAATACCTTTCCCAGGTGCTTAAGTCAATGTATTAAACACCAAGTTCCAAGAGACTACATAAACATAAATAAATGTAGCCCAAATTTAACATCATATTCCTTCATTCATATGCTTTCAATGATGACATAAAAATGTGGAGATTCTGAGCTCTCAGCCTCAAGTATGCTTCATCTAATTCCGTATCTCAAGTGTTAGGATTCACTTCTTCTTAACCAAGGCTTTACCTTCACATAGAAGACCTGCAAGTTGTGTATTGGGGCACGGGGGGGTTAAACAACAGACATTTATTTTCTCATGGTTCCAGAGGCTAAAAGTCCAAGATTAACATGTCGGTAGCTTTAGTTTCCTACGGAGCCTCTCCCCTTGGCTTACAGATGATCATCTTCTTGCTATGTCCTCTCTTGGCCTCCCTCTGTGTGTATTAACAGGTATCCCTGGTGTCCAAGTTGCACATTTACCTCTGTAGTATAGACATGGTTGAATATCAGACTGTAAGGCTCCCAAGGTTGCAATCACCAATACTTTGAATTAATAATTTAATACTTTCCATGTATCTCTCCCCTTGTGTACATTCCCCAGGGCAGGCAGCAATATTTGTCCCACTTCATAATCTTGGGGAATACTACTGTTGCTTTGATCACTAAATACCAATCTTGCACTTCATCTGACCTTCATCTCACCACCAATGGTGTTGGTTTGAGTAATAGTGACGTACTGCAGGCCGTGTATTTCCAAGGCCCATTTTTCCCTTCTAGGAGTAGTTCTCTGTGTTGATAAAATATGAGAGCAATCCTATCTTGTTATCCTACATGGAGGGCAAGCTGTGGGAATTCCTCTGGTACTCACTGCTTGAATGGTCAGGAGGTTCTTGCAGGAGACAGTTGTCACAATCAAAGAGTCAATTGAAGAGAGTTTAATGATGTGCTATTGAATCACCAAAGGACTAGTAGCTGCTAAAAGCTATTACCTCTGTCCTGCCCACAGGTCTGTGGAGAGGAAGCTGTTCTGGAAGAAGGGAGCTATAGCAGAGGGAGCACAGCCACATATCAGGAACTATAGATAAAGGAATGCGGTAGCTGCCAAAACTGTAGCCTGGCAGGGAAAGAACAGGAATAAAGATACCTTGACTTTTCCTTCTCCCACATCTCATGTTCCTGTGTCTCTCATTGGCTAGATCCAACCTGTAGCCAGAGGGAACTGTAGTCTAGAAATTTCAGCCTCCCAGGGCAACAGATCAGAGCAGAAAGGAAGGGGAAGAGAAATGGAATTTAACCAGAACACTGTGTTTATTTATTTATTTTTGAAAGCAGGAGAAGATGAATAGGGATGACTCACATAATTACTGGACATGTGTCTGAGAGCAATGTGTTTAGAAAATGAGATCGCTGAGTTATGACTTTGTAATTATTTATGTCATGGTTTTTCTAAAAGCCCTATAGGCAATTGAAATCAGCAAATTAGCAACCACGGTGTTTTGATTTTTCTAAAGTTTTTACAAAGTTTTCTTTTTTGTCGTTGTACATATGTCAAGGTTTTGAAACACAGAGCTTGGAGATCATTATTCAAAGTGTGCTGTGACAAATGGATTTGAGTTCATTGCTGGTGACAGTGATTCTAAGTGGTAAATTCTGTCAAATAAACTTTGGGTTCTTAACTGAACATCAAAGCAAGGACAGATCATTGAGAAATGGGACGGAACATATCATGGTAGAGCAGAAAGGGTTAAGGCCTGGGGGCCAGTGATTTGGTTTGTGAATCCTGGCTTGGCCAATTGCTATATGAACTGAAGAAATCATTTGAATTCTGATTCACAGCTGACTCATCTATCAAATGGCAATAAAATCATAATCCTCTTAATATTAGAGAATATGAACTAAAGCAAACACATTGCAAAGTGTCTAGCTTAGCACCTGCCATACACAGGACCTGAATCATCATGCATCCTTTTCTCTAGCTTTTTCTCCCATTTATGTTGACATGTTCTGAGCTGCCTCAAAAACTTTAGGGAGCTAGCAGGGGTGTCTATTTTTGGAAACTAGATGAGGTGTAATATAAGCAACATATATTTTCTATTTCAATGCAATGTCCTCCAGAGTGGAATGAGAAAGGAAAGAATGGCTGGAAGAACACAGTCTGCTTCTTAAAAGAAGATATTCAGGGCAAGAGGACATACTGCCTATTATTTCCCATTCCTACTGCATGATCCAAACCAGAGACTCAGAATTAATAATAAAGAAATAACTCTTAGGTGAGAAAGCTTTGGAATGCATTGTAAAGAAGACATGGTCAATTTTTCACACAGACAGACATCTAATGTTCCCTTGATAGCAGTTACATTTAAAGTTGGTACAAAGTGAATGAGAACATAAAATTTTGATGTTAGATTACAAAGGATTATAGTGGTGACTTAGTTATGTTTTCTTTTTTTTTTTTTTTGACAACATTCTTAGATGCTGAAATGGGAAGAGAGGGAGAGAGATCTGTATAGTATACATTGGTGTTTAGTTCATGGTAGACTTGGCAAATTTGAGTAGATTGGTTTGGTAAATTTTGTTTCATGTCCAGGCTTTCCTCCAAATATTGCAAGGATTTATGGATCATAAATATTATGTAAATATTCCTGTGATGCCACAACTTGATTGTAACAGAATTCCACCAGAGTAGCTATATTTGTAAACCTAAGTCTATCAAATAGGAAGTTAAATTTATCCCATTTAACCTCCTAGTAAAGTATCTATTATCACACTTTTCCAAATATACCGTATTGAAAAAAATATTTTTAAATTTTATTCTCGTATTCAGTCTGTATTTACAGAGAATTCTCTGCACACATTGAACTATCTTGTGAGTTCTGAATAATACAAGAAAAAATAAGGTAAGCGTTTGTCTTCCAGAATGTTTCGATATAGTGACTTATTTAAATATATACAAACTGTGCATCTAACATACATCTTCCATTATAAAACTGAAAGCTAATATGTATTTTAATCTATTTAATTTGATAAAGCAAAAACTGCAAAAACTGTCTCACATGGTAAATATATTCTTCTGTAATTTCTTGCTGAGGAAAATGTATTGAGCTTTAAGAGTTAGTGTATGCAGATTGTGATACACTGTTCAATAAATTAATGCCATTTCCCATGAAAGATATTCATTTGAACATTTCTTCTGATTAGTATGAATTCAACCTGTTTAACAGCCCTTATAAATAATTTATTTTAGCATACAGAAAACTCTGTTGATCATTGCTCTTTTTGGTGCAAACCTTTATCATTATGATTACTAATGAAGCATGAGTTACAAACCAAATTAAGTATGTTAATTGGGAAATTAGTTGCACATTTCAGGGAACATACATGAGCTTTATTTTATTTTTTTCTCGGATATAGTGCCAGTTTTACATGGCCTGTTCCCTGGTAACACAGAGTAGGTAGTTGACTCTGATATGCTAGTTCAGCAAAATCTAAAATCAAGAACTTTCACTACTATAATATATACTAAAAAACATAAATTCATCTAGTATAGAATTTCATATTGGAAATAAACTTGGTTTAGAATTCTCAAGTCACTTTTCCAGGATCTTCTATTTTTGGTGTTGCTTTTTGGAAGCCTGAATTGATGCCATGCTGATTTCCAATCTTTTCAAAGATTCAAGTCTTGACCCCTGGACATCTGGAAATACTCATCTGATTGCCTGCCTGGCATGGTTTATACACTGTGCTGGGTTTTGGTGAGCCGTCTCAATTTGGAATTTCGTGTCAGTGCTGGGGGAAATTTGCTGAATGATTTTTAAAAATATTTCTTGCACTTAATTTTTTCTTTTTATATTTCTGGAAATCCTATTATTTGAATTTGGACCCTCTAGACATATCTTTCAATTTTATTTTCTTTTCTCTATTATTTTCCATTTCTTTGGTATTGTGATTATTGTCATTTTTCTACCTTCATGGCAAATTTCTTCAGTTTATCTTTCAAACTTTCTGTTGCATTGTTTATTTCTGCTATCATGTTATAATTTCCAAGGGCTCCTTAGTGTCCTCTGTATACTGTTTTCTTATATTCTCCTGTTCTTGTTTCATCACCAAAATATCTCCTCAAATCTTTTTAAGAGTATCAATGATAGCATTTTAAAAAATCTATTCTAAGCACCAATTTTCCCTTTTTGTTTTTTTCTTATTTTGGTTTTGTCTCTGTTACGGTAGAAGCTTTACCTCAATGTCTGCTAATCTTGCCTGTCTACTCATGTATGAGTGGCAGAACCATGGACAGCGTCCACTAATGGCCCTCATTGCAAGGTGATCCAACATGGTAATTTCACAAAGGACCCCTAGCTGTCTGCATTTTGACTCAGTGCATCTCCCAATGGTGCTAGAAACTCTAAGACTGATTGCCTGACTTTGGTTGATGCATGAAGTCCCACTCTTCAGCATGGAGATGTTTCACTTAATCTCTGTGTGTTTAGTATAAGACTCGTGACCAGGAGCCCTAGTGCCTCTCCAGAGTAGAAGGTAAGCACGGAGGCAGCTGGATGGATATATGGGGATATGGAGGAAATCTGAGCCTCTGAATGATCCTTGTTTCTGATACTTCCTGCACCCTAGCTTCTAGATGTTACTTGTGCTTTCCTTGCCTTAGCTTTTTAGGGCTCTGAAATGCAAACCAGTCTTCTGGGTTCAGTGGCTGAAAACAACAATGTGTTATTTCTCACAGTTCTCTGAGAGGCTGTGTGTTCTTCTTCTGGCTTAGCACATACACCTGGGAGGTTGACTAGGGAGGGGCTTAGCTAGAATAGCAGAGCTGGGTGTCTGTCCCTCTATCTTCATGTGGCCTTCCATACCCCAAGGAAATAAACTGGTTTTCCTCACATGGTGACAGCCTCAATCCCAGGGGCCCCCGATAACCTGGGACCTATGGGGCTTCTATTTATTTCATGTTTTCTGATGTCCCGTTGGCCAAGCAAGTCACATGACCACACCCAGAATAAATGGGACAGTGAATGGGAGCCCTGAAAGCACAGTCATTGCACCAGTGTATGCTCCGACCAGCAGTATGAGTGGTCCTCTTGCTCCATAGCCTCCCTCATATTTTACATTTTACATTTTTTGTGATTTCACCAATTTTAGGGAGTCTCATGAGAGTATACTGTTTTCTACTTGTGATTTAATTTTTATTTTAATGTCAGTGAATGATTTTAAATGCCACTTTATATACTTGTATAAGCTTCCCATTGCTGTAACAAATTGCTGTAAATTTAGTGTCTTAGACAACACACATTTCTTATCCTACAGTTTCTGGAGGTCAGAAGTCCTAAAATCAAGGTGTCAGCAGGTGCATTTTTTTCTGAAGGCTCCAGGGGAGGGTTTTCCAACTTCCAGAGGCTGCCTGCATTCCTTGGCTCATGGCTGCCTCCCTCTTATTCAAAGTCAGCAGCACAGCGTCTTCTATTCTCTTTCTCTTTCTGAACTCTGTTTCCAGCATCACATTGCCTTCCCTGATTCTGACTCTGTTTCTTCTATCTTTGGAAAACCCTGGTGACTACTGGGCCCAATCAGATTATCCAGGATAATCTCTCTACTTTAACATCCTTAACTTAATCGTACCTGCAAAGTCACTTTACCATATAAGGTAACATACGTTCAATTACTAGGGATTAGGGTGTAGTCGTCTTTGGAAGGGGGAAGGAATTATTCAGCCTAGCACAATACTTTTTGGCCTATTTTGATATCCTGTTTTATAAATAATGTTTGCCTCTTCTTCATTTTGAAAATTATGTATTTGCATAGATTATGTATTTATAAAATACTTATATATGTTAATCATATCCACTGCAAAAACCAGAAATTTAATGTCAGTCTAGATTATATAATAATTTAGCTTATAACAATTTGGTCAAAGGGGAAATCAAATGACAAAACGAAGAACTTTTAAAGTCTTATTGAATCTAACTTTAAACCAAATTGCCAGTGTTTTCTCTATAGCTTCCTACTTAAAATAGCCTGAAAGGGTAGCTAGTGTAACTGCATGTTCACTTCATTCATCAGTTCACGAGTTTATTTTCCCCAGAAGAAATAACATAAGAACTTAAAGAATAGGGACAAAGTGACCTGGATCTGTCCTGGTCTTTCTTCCAGGAGAAGAGGATTAATTATCGTTTGCTGACTGAATTAATGAATGGCTAAAAATACCAGTGTTACTTTATGTTTCACCACCTTGGTTTCTTTTGTGTGTCTTGCTTTAAATATCCAGCTCCCCCTTCCTCACTCCAAAGTGCATATTCTTCCTCAGTTTTTAGCTATGTCTTTTCAATTCATGCCTATGTTGATCCTTACCTCCCAATTCCTGCCACGTATTTTTCCATTGTACATAAACTTATTTTTATGGGGCTCAAATATTTATTCTTTTGAAACAAATTTTAAGTTCTTTGAAAACAGAATTTCTCATTTTATGCATCTTATAACCAGCATTATTAACATCTCTTGACCTATTCTTAGGAATTGAACATTTATTGCATCTACCTATATCCATCCATCCATCGATCTGTCTTTCCGTATATCTATTAATATCTATCCATCTATTCATTTATTTATCTATCTACCTATCTTATAATATCTCCCTTTTTCTATCTTTCCTTTTAGGGGTGATATGTTTTTGTTGTAACTATTAAAGTTTCAAATTAATTTTATAATTGATGAAAGTTGTCAAACTAACAAAAGAACCATACATTTTTGATACTTTATATTGAAAATATTTTATGATAATTTTAATGATAAGCTCATTCAAAGGAAAGTGGTTTGGTGTTGCACTCTCTTGACACACACTCTCCTATAGGACGGCATCAACTAGCCTGGGCAGAATGTCTTGAGTGTTAACAATGCATAATTTGCATTAATGCGTGAAAATCCTCTAATGATCATGTTTGTATCAAGCTGCTTGGGATTTGTGGAACACCATGAGAAAGAGAGGGAAGCAATGACAGATGGGTAGAGAGTCTCAGTTATTGGAAAGGAACATCTTTTCTCATGAATGTCATTTTCCATTTAATTTTATGTTGTCATTCAAAGACCCTAATGCATCAGCTGAAAGAGAAGCCTCGTAGGGAATGACATTGGGGAGAGTGCCAATAGGAGACACAACCCGAGGCTGCAAATACTGTCTGTTTGGCAGCTGCAAGGAGAACAACTGTTTGGCAACAAATTGCTTGGTAGAAAGCCTCTAGAATCAGCAAAGGATTAAAAATAGAAAGAGGGGATGGGTTTCTGTGGCTTCAGAGAAAAAGAATGCAATTCCTCTGGCTGAAGGAATAAATCCGCAATGCCAGAACCTTCCCTAGAGTGTATATGCTGCAGTGTTAGATGACAACCAGGGACGGCCCCAGTAAAAGATGTAGTTAATTCTATTCTAAATCACTCAGCCAGTCACGCTCCATGACCTTGCATATTACTTAATTAAACTATATCTGAATTGGCTCATAGCATCATAATGCTGCTCCTCCCTCACAGGACACATTTCAAGGCTATTTAACTGTAAGATGTGGGACTGATCATCTTGACCTGACTTTTCCATAAAGCAGAACCCTCGGTCCAGGGTTGATCTTATTAAGAAAAAAAATCTGGTTGGCTTCCTCTGTTCTTGGCATATATTTGTATTTATTTTTCAGAGTATTCTCTCCTGTGACTAGAAATGCATTTCTCTATTACAAAGCCAAGAACATTATTCTCTTTACCTTGTTCTTCTGAGAATGCCACTGGTAATTGCCAATGAATCACGGATCTATGCTTCTCAAAATTTAATTTGCAGATGAATCACCTGGGATCTTGTTAAAAGACGGATTCTGATTCAGTAAGTCTGGGGTGAGGAGCTCTTTGTTTTTATTTTTTTAAAAAACACAAACTAGCGTCACCGATTCCCCCATCTCTCACCCTTCATCCCCACTGTCCATGTATCCTAACCGAGGACAGCTGAGGCCATGGTGGTGATTCCTCTTGCATTATAGTTTCATGGCTTCTTAGTGACCAATCTGATTAGATGATTTGGTTGAGGCAGAGGACACGCTAGAGGATTGAATCAAATTCAAAACATCTTGTCAACAAACAGAATGTGATTCACAGCAGCTGTGGCATATGACTCAGCCGCAGTCATTTTGCAATGCCATCCTCTTCCTGTGCCCCACGCTTACTGCACCAGAAACCAGGCTGTGTGCAGTTGTTTATTTCCACGTGGATCATTAGAAACAGGGACCCATTTCCTACCGACTAAACTTCTTTATATTGCTTAATGAGGCAAAATTTGGTAATATCATGAAATTATTTTTATAGTCCACAACTAATGATCGGTATAAGGTGATTAATAGTGATTTCTTATGGTAGTGTTTGCATTATAAAACTATAGGTCCAAACTTGTTCTCTTTCCCGTTTGCCCGAGGTTGGATGATTGCATTCAACATTTAAAGAATTGCAGCATATAGGTACCATTAACAGGATTTTCCATGGGACTTAATTGAATTTTATGTGATGTTAAAGTTTTGTAGAGGTACACTCATTCAACAATTGATATGCTATAATATGATATGAGAATTCAAATCCTGAAAAAAGTAGGTATCTATAGATGTTTTCCTTCTAAGATAGTGTCAAAATCGGGCAAGAGGGGCTATTCTTCTTGATTTAAATAACCCAGTTTTTTGGACAGTTGCATGTTTTCCACAGCAAATGTAGTTTGGAAGTTGAAACATGGATGTTTCTTTGCTTATTATGTGAGTCAAGAGATTATGAGTATATCATTCGGTAATACCACTTTAAATATTTGTAGCAGCAAGGCATTTATACAGGGAATTTGATGCTAACAATTGTTGGAAAGACTGTGGAAGGCATCGGAGATCGAAACTTGTTTTCAGACCTGTCACCACAGTTCTGGTCCAGAGAGTCAGGAAGGGATTGGTGCTGCCCAGATAAGGAAACTGTAGGAATTCCCAGTCGGTGGTCACTGAAGTGAACAAATCAGGATAACAGCCTACGGGGTGCAAAATCACGTATCTCCCACAGCTAGCTTTTGTTCATCAGATCTAAGGGAAGAAGTAGTATATGGCATCTGCCATCTTCATTTTCAAAATCTCATAGGAGTGAATCTCATTGGCAGAAAACAAACTGAATCTATAAACTTGGAGCCAAAGAAATCTGAGAAATATAGCTCGGATTTGGATGAGCAAAATAATAGAGTCGAATAAACACTGGCTGTCAGAACAAGATTCATGACACAGAGAATGAGTTTACTTATTTTGTGTGGTGCTCCATGGATTCTATGGAAATTGAACCAAGGGTATCAGTTCTATGAGCGCCATTTTCTGGTCATCCAAGCTAAACTTCACTGACAGAACTAAACTTTATAGTTCCTTGCATTAATTAGTATATTTATAAATTCTATTTTTTGTCATTAGTAGTCAAGGGAAACTTTTGCTTCTCATAGTGGCCTGTACAGTGCCACACAATTTTTGAGAGTTCCAGTTTCAGGAGCTTTCCTTACTGTTGTTACAAGGCCTGCTAATAAATGGTATTCACCCAGCTTCACGGTCTTGAAGGAAATGCAAGAAAATATGCCCTCCTGGCCAGAGACTCTGTTCCTACAGGACATCTGGCTTAATCGGTGGCCAGACTTCTGAGCAATTATGTCTAATGTTAATATTGACCAGCTTTCTCCTCTACAGATCACGTATGTCCATGACTTCTTTTTTCTTATGGGTTTACTAAGACAAAACTAATAATCACAACCACCAGTAACTAAGACAAGAGGTAATATAATTTCTTAGTGAAAAGGCTAATTCAGTGGGGATACCAATGTCAACAGAGATAGGTTATGGTCTGTGTCAATTTGATATTGTCCTGTCACCTACTACTTTTCCTCCCTCCTTCCTTCCCTCCTTCTCTCTCTCGCTGTCTTTCTCCCATTCTTTCTTGTCCCCTCATTTTATGCATAGTCAACAACAGATCATTTACATGTCCCCATTTTCTCATACAAGCCAAATGCCACCAGGAAAAGGAGTTTCAGAGATTGGTGCCTGCTGGTGGGAAATGTGGAGGTTTACAATCCCTGAACCCAGAGATCCCTTTAATTTTTTATTGTTTATATCATTTCAATCTTTTCTGTTGTCCTGGAGGCTTTAATTATATTATACAACTCTTCTATTGTTTGTAGTCAACAAGAGGTGGGGAAGTTAAATATTGGCTGTATTTCAGGAAGTAGGGGATTCTGGTTGTGCAAGGGTGTTTTTTTTTTGTTTTGTTTTCTTTTCTTATTTTTTTTTTTTGCCGTTGTGGCATCCTGAGGCAGCTCATGAGGTAAGAAAGTAAGAAGACATAACTTTTATGGGTAAGAGATTCCTAATGCTGAAATTTTTCACCAGTATATTTTTTATCTTAAGAACTAGGGTCTTCTGCTGTGCTTAGATTCAGAGCAAAAAAAAAAAAGGAACTAGGGGCATTATTCATTATTCTTGTTAAAAAGAAAAAGACAGGGTGGAGGTGACACAGTGACATTCCTGGGCAATGGAAATGGCAGATGCAAGGTTTTCTTTGTATGTCATCTCTATGCCCATGGGTTCCAAGTGTTTCCACGGACATTGTGAAAAACACAGCTTGTTGGTGGTTGCTTTATTTCTGCACCTGAAGTAAGTTCTTGTTAACCATCAATACTTAAAATACTGCTTTCATTTATAAAGGAACTCAAATCCAATGTTATAACTCTTTTTGTTGAAAGAAACATCAGAGATTCCAGTGTTCATGGGTACATAAAAGCATCTCATTGAAAGTCTTGGCCCAGCTAGGAGCAAAAATTTGTTACATTTGTCTCCTCGTTTCCTTACAAAATTTATGAATAGCTTATGAATGGATACCATAGGCAACAGATGCACATTATAGAGATGACTTTAAAAATCTGTAATTATTATCTTTTGGCTTCTAGCCAAAGACAAAGTGTCTGGAGGCTACTTAAAGATGCAAGCTAATTTCCTATTGCTAAACTCTAAATGGCTTTGGTTTTTATACACTTTTCTAAGTGTGCTAGTGGAAAGAGAAAGGGGAGGAGGGGGTGGAAGAAGGAGAAGGAAGAGGCAGAGGAGGAGGACGGGGAGAAGGAAGGAAAGAAAGCGAAGGGAAGGAGGGTAGGAGGGAAGGAAGGAAGGAAAATCTTACATTCGGGGTACCGAACAAAGGGGTATTAAGTCAACAGTGAGCTTGCTATATAGACTATAAAGTGGTTCTTCTATTACCCATGTTTCCAAACTCCATTCTAGTGCTGGACTCAATAAGCTCTTCAAGGGGACTTGTAAGAAGTTGTAAAACCAAAGCAGGGTCAAAAAACATACCTTCATCCTGGATTCCAAACTAGGAATTGGAAAAGAACTCTGTTACCCCAGAATTTCAGATATATGAATTTGAGAAATTAATAGAGTTCAGTAACAATATCACTTTAGACTTTATAGCATCTATTGTAATAAAGTGCTTTTGTATATCCATGATCTCATTAAGTTCTCAAAATAATACCATAAAATAGGTAGATGTAGCAGAGACTGTGAGATTCCTTTCGGGGTAGGAAGAATTCTAAGTGATCCAAGTTCTTTCACAGTCCCCGCCCTCGACTGTGAGAGGAACCTACGAATATGATGGGATGTCACTTCACAATTAAGTTATGCCCTATGGAGCAGCTGACTTAAAGAAAGGGAGATTGTTCTCAGTGGGCCTGACCTATTCAGGTGAACCCTTAAAAGGGACTGGACTCTTCCTGGCGAGATTTAATATCTGTCAGGGATTCCACACAAGGGAGATTCTCCCTTGCTGGCTTAAAGCTAGAGGGGGCCACAGGACAACAAATGAGACAGCTTCTACCGACTGAGGGTGGGACCGGCTGGTAGCCAGCAAGGAAGCTTTTCAGTTTGATTTGCATTATTGAAATTTTCTTGGATTCAGAAAACATTTCTTACAAAGTGCAAGCTAGTAAATATGTAAATATTTCAGGCTTTGCAGCCACGTGTGTTCTGTCACTGTGGCATTTTTTCTTTCGTCTTTCTTTCTTTCTTTTTTTCTTTCTTTTTCTTTCTTCTTTTCTCTCTTTCTCTCTTTCTTTTCTTTCTCTCTTTCTCTTTTTCCCCCATCCCCAACAATGCTTTAAAATGTTTTTAAAAATCATTCCTAGTTCAAGGACTGAACTGAAACAAGTTGCAGCTGGTATGCTCCCTCCAGGTCTAAACAACTAACAAATCAACACATTAAGCCCTGCATTGCAGGGTTCACTGATCGCTGTGGTGTACATGCGCACACCATGACTTATTACAAGCTACTGACATGAACTTTCTTCACTGTCACAAAGAGATGCGCAGTACCGTACCACTGTATAGTGATTCCATGCATTTACAAGAGCAGTAAATAACCATACCAGGATAGCAATAAAATGTAGTTATACCATTAGAGAAGGCTGAGTTTTGAGTATTTAATTGTGAATGTATAGAATTTTTTTTTTTTTTTTTTTTTTTGAGACAGAGTCTCACTTTGTTGCCCTGGCTAGGGTGAGTGCTGTGGCGTCAGCTTAGCTCACAGCAACCTCAGACTCCTGGGCTCAAGCGATCCTACTGCCTCAGCCTCCCAAGTAGCGGGACTACAGGCATGCGCTGCCATGCCCGGCTAGTTTTTTCTATATATTCTTAGTTGTCCAATTAATTTCTTTCTATTTTTAGTAGAGATGGGGTCTCGCTCTTGCTCAGGCTGGTTTCGAACTCCTGAGATCAAACAATCCACCCGCCTTGGCCTCCCAGAGAGCTAGGATTACAGGCGTGAGTCACCGCGCCTGGCCAGACATTCAGTTTTTAACAAATTGGGTTTGAGAGTGTTAGCCATCCAGGTGGAGAAGTGGCTTAGACAGTGGATAGATGAGTCTGGATTTCAGGAGAGATGTCTAAACTAGGGATATAATTTGGGGGTCTTTGGCATTTATATTATTTTTCCAGCCGTGCTGCTATGTGAGCTCTCTAATGGAGTATGTGTAGCTAGAAGGAAACAAAAGCAAATGTACTGTCCTGGAGGCCAAATAAAGAAGGCATTGAAAGAAGAAAGTATTTAATGAAGTCAAATCCTGCTGGTCGAGAAGTAATTACATCATAAGATGAGAACTTTTGGAAAAAGTTATTATAAATGTGCTTACAGATTTAAAGAAATACTTGAACATATGAGATAAAAAATAGAAGATATAATAAAATATACTGACGAGAATTTATAGAAATGAAAAATACAGTTTATCTTAGAAATTGAGTGGGATCTACAGTATATAAAAACTGCAAAATAAAAGAACATTGGATTTTAACACATAACAATAGGACTGTGCAAACTGAAAAAAAGAAGAAATGAGCAGAAATGAAAGAACAGACCCTCAGTGACCTGTGACACCAAACCAACTGTTCTAATGTACATGCAATTGGAGTCGTAGAAGAGGAGAAGGGACGGGGGAGATACTTTACTGCTTTCCTGACATAGTGAGAGGCGCTGGATAAAGGCTTTCCCAATTAAGAAGACTGCTAAAATTAAATCAACTCTTTAAGTTCCTTGGTTAACCTTATTAATGTTGTAAATGTGCTTTGCAATTCTTATAAAATGCGATATAATGTAAAAAAACAAACTGATAATAATAGCTGAGCATAATCTTACAGAATCCACATAGATATCTTGGACGTTTACTAAGCAAACATGAATCGATCAGCCCTTGTAAACACGATGCTACTGTTTTAGGCATTTTTAAAAGCTGAAATTACTTGCAATCTTTAACTTTTATCATACAAAAACATGACCTTCCAGATCCCGTACTCCATTATCTACTTGTTTCTTTTATATTCAGACTTTTGCTCCTAGACTAATTCTTTGCCTAGAATAACTTTTCTCAAATTATGACCAAATACTGCACATTCTTCAACTTTAGGTTTCAATTATATATCTCACTAATTTTTTTCAGATTTTCTATTTATAGTTTTTTTGCCTTTGAATTGCTATACAACTTGTAGTTTAAACTACAGAAACTGATCCTTACTGTGAGTTATGACATGTTGTTATGTTGCTTGAGTTTAACTACATAGATGTTCCAGAACTAGGTGGGTACACAGTATAGAATGGCAGTGTGTTATCAAAGCCGACAGTGGGCTGGAGACTCAGATACTTTCCCAGTGGATGGCACTTTCATTTTGATTAATCCAACACCATTCAGCTTGCTCTCCTTAAACACAGACACAAATCCCCCACCTTCATCTTCATCTTCAGTTTCAGAAATCTGAGGATTATACAACTATGTTTTCTGACTTACCAATTCTTTTCCTGAAAAAATAGATGAGAAGCCAAGTTATAATTAGATGGAGTCTTGGTGAATGTGGAATCCAAATGTTAGGTGAATTTATATACTTTTAATATTTTAGGGCATGAAGCTAAAAAAGCCTGATGCATCCATTTCCACACCTAGGAGCTGCCAACTGGGCCAGGCTGCTCTTGTCTTTGGGCCAAAAAGATCTCTTTCTTGGACAGTTAGGAGAGTACAATTGGTTTTTGCCTTGGTAATATTCATTTTTAAATCATATCTGGGCTGAGAGAAACAATATTACTTTAGGTAAGATAACAGTTCCATTTGGTATAAATTAAGTTTTTCAAACCTTGTAGATATCCATTGTTTTTAAAAAGTACACATATGTCTAATCCATTATATACTGATTTCAGAATTTTCCTTATTCATACAATTTTGAGTAT
>CAUYSK010107364.1:0-17527 GCA_963575035.1 Avahi laniger | reverse complement strand
TATTTTTGTTGTTGCTGTAGTTGCTTTTGGGGTCTTCTTCATAAATTCTTTGCCTAGGCCAATGTCTAGAAGAGAATTTCCAACTTCTTCCTCTAGAGTTCAAATAGTTTCACTCCTTAGGTTTAGATCTGTGATCCAGCGTGAATTGATTTTTGTGAGAGGTGAGAGGTGTGGATCCAGATTCAGTCTTCTACATGTGGCAATCAGTTTTCCCAGCACCATTTATTGAATAAGGATTTCTTTCCCCAGTGTATCTTTTTGTCTGGTTTGTCAAAGATTAGACGGCTATATGTGGATGGTTTTATGAATTTTTAAAATAATTTTTATGTTGGTATTTATACCATTTTATGTGCTAGATACTAAAACAGGGTTCAAAAGACTTTGACCCCAGACTTGAGCCCAATGTGTTCTGCCATTGGTGCTCCCCTTTCCCCAGCAAGTACACCTCCCCTCACTCTAGATCACCGTCTTCTGATCGCACCATAGGTTGGTTCATCACACAGGGCCCAGCATAGCCATATTCTGCACTTTGAAATTAACCTTCTCAGGCTTCAAAAGCAAATGCAACAATTAAACTTTGTACTTTGTCTTTGATTTTCTTCTTTCTTTAAATCATTTTCCTACATCTGTTGATTACAATATTGCCTTTATTGAAGAATGAGACCACAAAATACTGATGAGACACTTTGGGTCCTGGTATATTTGCAAGTTTTCCTCAAATCACACTCACAGGCAGCTTTCTACCCTACTAAGGTAGGCCAATTTTCTGATTATGAACTATTGATCACCTCCCCAGGCACCTTCAGTGGTAAGCCTTATTGCTAATTGAAAAAGACAAGAAGGAACAAGCACTTCCGTCTTTCAAGGAAGAATGAGAGTGTATGTGGAAATGTGGACTAGCAGCTGACCAGAGGGGCTGTCATTATTCTCTATAAATCGCTGCCAAATTTCAAAATCAAGTGCATTAATTGCACACAACACATTAGGTCTCCTCAGCTCTCACACAATTTTCATTTCCAGGCCAGGCTTGGATCATTTTCAGTTGCTAACTCAAATATGTGCCATTAAGACATAGCAGATCTTCATTTCCATTTCATGGAAGTGCAGAGAACTTTCTATATATTGACGATGACAGAGTTCCTTGTTTATTAGTGATGTTTTGTTTGCCTTTTAATCCCTGCCTCACACCAGTCCCAGCATTTCTGTGCTGTGAATAATTCTCCCCCACTACCTCCACCTTTTTCTAAGAGATCACAGACACTACATAAATGATAGAAAGAATCCTTCCTTATGCTCTTGACTCTACTTTTTGGCTTCAAATTAATTAGAGTACTAAGTTACCTTGTGTCTTAGTACAATTATATCTTTAGCCTTATTATTTGTGTGTTCTGGGAAAAGTATTATACTCCCCCAACAAACTCCTTCCTGATATGCCTGAATTGTCACTCTTATCATGTTATTCCTTGTTCAGAAACCAAGTCTCTTCCTGGCATTTAAGACTTTCACAACGTAGCCCAGCCTTCCTCAGTCTTTTCTCCTACTACTTGTCCCCTCTTCTCTCATGCTTTATCCAAATTGTACTTCTTCTTTTCTGAGCGAATGCTATACTTCTCTATATCCTTGCCCTATAGTACTTGGCCTTTCTGATAGAACACACTCTTTTTCTCACACCAACCACACCATATTAAACGTCCAAGCATTCTTTAAGGCCCATTTAATATATCACTGCCTCCTCTGGGCTTTTGCTTTAAAATCTCTTGCCTTCTTTTACTTCAGGAGTTTGTCTATTTGCCATTTTCCTTGTACTGCATTAAAGAATGGCATCTTAGTCACATTAGTCATTATTACTAATGTATAGTGTTTGGAGCTCTGACTAACTTTTGTGGAGTCTTTGAGGCCGTAAGCTGAGTATTCTACTTAGAACACATTTAATTTGTCTTTTAACACATAGGTCAAACCCTTCTGATTCAGAACAATATTCTGTTTGCTGTCACTACATTTCAGTGTTATTGTCAATCAGAAATATTTTAAAACGTTTGAAATTAATGAGCGTAGCAGTTTACCGTATATAATAATATAAAAATTAATTACATTTCAGTGTACCAGCAATAAACAGAAAACAAAATAAAAACATCACCTATGATAGAGTAAAAAAAAATGTTGTATTATGCTTTTCTTCTTTTTATATAGTTTATCCGGATATCCTCTGTGGCAATTAATATAGCATTATATATCAACTTGACTGTATTGAGGGATGCCAGATAGCTGGTGAAGAATTGTTTGTGGGTGTGTCTATGAGGGTGTTTCCAGAGAAGATGGATGCATGAATCAGTGGACTGAGAGAGAAAGACTTGCTCTCGTTGTGTGCAGACACTATCCAGTCTGCTGTGGGCATGGCTAGAACAAAGCAGGCAGAAGGGGGGACATTCAGCGTGCTTGATTTTTTTCTTTGCCCTGATCTTTCTCTCCATTCAGAAGCAAGGTGCCTTTTTCTTCTCCTACCCTTGAACACCAGACTCCAGGTTCTTCAGCCTTTGGAGTCTGGGACTTGCACCAATACTCTCCTGGGGGCTCTTGGGACTTTGGCCTCAGATTAGGAGCTATGCCATTAGCTTCCCTGGTTTTGAAACTTATGGAATTATACTGAGCCACACTACCATCCTCCCTGGGAGCCACTATTGGCTTCTCTCATTTTCCAGTTTGCAGATAGCCCATTGGGGGCCTTTGTCTTTGTTATCTTGTGACCAAGTCTCCCTAAGAAATTCCCGTTCATATATATATCCTATTGGTTCTGTCCCTCTGGAAAACTCTAACTAATAAATCCTCTGATTTCCATTTCTCTTCTTTGAAACTAGGCCATTGACATCTGTGATGCAAATCCAATCCTGATGCTCATGCTTTGTGTCTACATGTATGAAAGACTCCCTACATACCTCCCCAGAAAGGTGGTGCCCTTTCATTGTACTCTACATGACACCGTGTTGAGACAGGTAAGGATATCTTTGGGACCAAAATGCACATGGAGTTAAACACTTAAGAAGATATTTCTTTCCCAACTCCAAATAAACTGCAAGTTAATTTTATTAAAATTTTATTAATAATAAATAATAATAATCTCATTAATTGTAGTTTTATTAAAATTTTATTACATGAATAGCCTTATAAAATGTTTCTCCTTCTAAGCCAAAGGTCTAGATGGGTGAAAGGGTCAGGGACAATTTTTGCTTAACAATAGTCACCTCTTCCAATGAAATGATGACTCCTTTCCCATTTCCATTTTATACAAAATGTTATTATTCTATATTCACCAATTTGGTAGATTCACATTTAATACTTTTTCTCAGGCTTTTTAATGTATCCATCTTTATATTTAACTAGGGAGGTGAATAATTTTTTATTTTTGTGCAAAACTTATCCATATTTGGTCTTCAAAACGTATGTCCTGGTGATGTTTGATTTGTAATTGTAACTTCTTTGAGAAAATAACTGTGTAGCCTCCATGATGGTGTGAGCAATGGTTGGTAAGGATTTAGTTAAAAATTGGGAAAAACTCAGGTTCTTGTCTCAACGTGTAAAGGGCTCAAATTAGGGAAAGGAAAGCCTCCCCTTCTAATTTTTTTATTAGTAAATATTAAGATACAATCTCTTATTTAATTTTACTTCTTTCCTTTTTTGTCAGAAAAAGAAATATGAAAATGTGGAGAACTTTTCAACAGAATTTACTATGATAATTTTCCAATTGCAGTGATATACAAGGGCTTTGGGTACTCTAGCCTTGAGCTATAATTATATTGGAGAGGACTTTTAACTTCAAAATAAAATTTCATAAGAATTAAAAATGTTTTGCTTAAGCCTGCAGGAGACGGGATTCTAAATTTAATTAAGCAGTAATTTATTATAGTTAATAATTATTACTCATTCTCTAATTTCATATATTTGTATTTCTTTATGCAATCTAATTCTTATCATTTTTAAAAATAGTTAATGTTAACACTAGCTAATGTTTAAACAAAAATTTTAATTATGATGTTAAAAACCAAATTAAAACATACTTAAATGAAAACATAATTTCTTTCCTCATTTTGTCTCTTTACCAGAAATAATGTTCATACCTTGATTATACATCAGATTTTGCAGGTGTACCTTTTATTTTTCACAAATGTAAAATAAGTTTGTGAAGGAAAAAATAAAATTAACTATAAAAGCAATATAAAACAAATTACAGCAAGCTTTGATTTTAACTTTCGTTTAAGAAAATCAGTGATTTAGAAATTGCTAAGTGTGAATTTTTGACACAGTTTGCTCCTATCAATCAACGCCATAAATGACAGTGCCTAAGTCATAGAATGTTATTTTTATCAACCCTATCAACCCTCAAGAATATAGAATAATCTCAAGAAGTAACCATTAGAATTGAAAAAGTATTTCTGTAGCCACGAGTCAGTACTAGAAGCATAGAATGCTGGAACCAGTAAAAAAAACATAGTGATCAATGAAAACACATGGAATGCAGTGATATTCTGAGTCATTTAAAAGCAAATGAACTTTTTTTTTTCTTTCTGAAACAAAATTTACATAGAAGCACAATAGTTAAAGAATGGCTGTCATTACAAAAAAAAGGAATGGAGATTCCAAATCTTTTTTCCCTTACCTTGAATAGCTGTCTCTTATCCCTATCTACCCCTCACCAAGCCTGCCTAAAATCTTAGAGTCGGATGAAATTGTCTGACCACACATAAGCCCAAGTCTTTGTGCCATATATATGAACAGTCCCCAAACTTTTTGGCACCAGGGTCCAGTTTCACGGAAGAAAATTTTTCCACAAATCTGGGGCAAGGAGGGTTGGGGGTAAGGGAGAGATGGTTTGGGGATGATAGAAGTGCATTACATTTATTGTGCAGTCAAACCTCTCTGCTAATGATAATCTGTATTTGCAGCCGCTCCCCAGCGCAAGCATCACAGCCTCAGCTCCGCCTCAAACCATCAGGCATTAGATTCTCATAAGGAGCGCACAACCTAAATCCCTTTCATTCATAGTTTTATAGTAGGGTTCAAGCTCCTATGAGAATGTAATGCCAGTGCTGATCTGATAGGAGGCGGAGCTTATGTGGTGATGCGAGTGCTGGGGAGTGGTTGTAAATACAGATGAAGTTTCAATCACTTTCTTGCCTCTCACCTCCAGCTGTGCAGCCCGGTTCCTAACAGGCCATGGACTGGTACCGGTCCACAGCCTGGGGGTTGGGGACTACAGATATATATGACATAATGAGAACAAGTGGCTTCCTTATGATCTAAACAGTTCAAAATGAATCTATTATAATTTTTAGTATTGCCTTCCAAAACAATGGAAATGAGCTCTCTGGGACTTAACATCACTTAGTCTGTTAACAAATACTTGAAATACACATATACATACATACTTATGCACATACATAAAAAATACCACACTAGAGTGATCTTCTCCCCATTATAACTGAGAACATGAAACCCCCAAATACTTGGAGAAACCAAAGGTGGAAACTCTTCAGAAATAACACACTCGTTCTAGTAGTTATCAAAGTTCCCATTTAACCAGGGAAGTAGTTAATTTAATCATTTACCAAATCTCTACCATATTCCTTATGATTCAGTATGTCCATGCATTCTGCTGTTTTTTCTCTCCTCAAATATCTATGACTATAGTTCCTGAACTTCTTAATTAACAATCACCTTTTCTTCACTCTAATTTTGACAATTTTCCCTTTCCCCAAGTCTTCTCCTTCCTCTGGATCAGTACTTTCCATGATACCTTTGCATCTTGTTAAAGAAAAACTTATTCATGACACTTGTTAAAATCGTAAGACAGAATTTATTCAGGACTACCCTGATAGGTATAGAGACTACTGCAATGCAGTTTTTCAGTATAAGAGAGAGATTTAGCTCAACTCAAAATATTATACAAGGAAAATTGGAATTTATAGCCGAGAAGCAGAATGTGGGTTAGTGGATGGGAAATATCTAAGAGGAAACATATGGATGAGCGGGAATTCTGGCTTAACAAACATAACAGGATTCTTGCTGAAGACAGATCAGGGTGATCACACATCACCTGGAGCAGGGTGGCAGATGAAGAATTTGATCAGATATCAAGGGTGATTGGATATCAAAGGTGGGCGGTTCTGGCTAAACGGACTAATCAAGATTCTCACTAAAATTGGGCTCTTGAGGACAGGCCTAAAGATGGGGCCTACTTAAAAATGAGCTCAGAGGCCAGTGCAGTGGCTGACACCTGTAATCCTGGAACTCTGGGAAGCTAAGGCAGGAAGATCACTTGAGGTCAGGAGATTGAGATGGAGACCAGCCTGAGCAAGAGCAGGACCCATCTCTACTAAAAATAGAAACAATTAGCGGGATGTGGTGGCACTTGCATGTAGTCCCAGCTACTCTGGGAGGCAGGAGGATTGCTTGAGCCCAGGAGTTTGAGGTTGTAGTGAGCTATGATGACACCACTGTACTCTAGCTGGGGTGACAGAGCAAGACTCTATCTCAAAAAACAAAACAAAACAAAACAAAACAAAACAAAAAAAAACCTCAGAGGAGCCTGACTAGAGTTTAGTCAAGAAGAAAATCTTTGTCAGTCTTCCTACTGTGTTTGAGTGTTTCTTGAATCCCCATTACATTCTACATCAATATCTTGTGTGATCACATTTTTCAAGAAATACTTTTCTCTTGTAATGAAGCAGCTCATTCTCTAATACTCTCCAAATCTCTGGGTTGTGAAGAAAGAGACAGCCAGCCTCCTGCTCCCTGCCCCCCGGCTAAACTCCTGCTTCTAGACCAGGCCACCATCATTTGCAGCCTGGAGCTGTTTATAAACCTACACACCTTCTAATATTTTCTGCACTGAGCAGCCAGAGTATCCTTTTAGTAAATTGGATTATATAAGTTCTCTGTTTAAAATTCTCCAATGGTTTCCCTTTTCAATAAAAATAAAACCCAAGTTTCAAATTTTGGCCTTCAGATCTTTTATGATGAGATGCTTTTGCATCTGTCACTTCCTTTGTTGAAAGCTCTTTCTCCCAGCCCACTTTAGCTAAACTGTACGTATCTATACATACATACATATACATACATATATTTTTTTCTATCTTTAAATACAAAGTCTGGCTTCCCACAATTAGTGTATATTAGGAACAAGTATTTTTTATGATTAAAATGTATAGCTCTCCTTGATAAAAATAAAACAATGCTATAGTTCTATATCCATCACCTTATTTATACCCTCTTCTGCTTCTACATAGATTCAACTGAAAAATCCAAGCTTGAAAAGCTTAGTGTATAATGCTAAAATTGTTGGAAGAGATGCTGCTGATTTCTCCCTCTCCCAAACAGGAAATGTTGTGACAATTTCTCCAAAGTAAGTATTTTTTAAAAATTTTACTTTATTGAACATTTCAACCCTAAAGATTCAATAGGCATTGCAGTTATAAAGAATTGACTTGGATTTTTTAATTGATAGCTATATAATGAAAAGATCATCATTCACTTAGACAAATATTCATGTTTATGAGATTCCTCACCAATTCTGTCAAAACAATTCTAATAATATAAAATAGCTGTTTAACTGTTTTATATATGCACTTAATTTTAATTTATTTTATATTCATATTGGCCATATAGATAAGACTATATGTTGTTTTTTATGTACTAAGATTCTATTTCTTGCAGAAGACTAAAACCAGTGCATGCTAAATTATATGTATATATCTAATTTTGTAACGTATACATATATTATATTATTTATAGTTGTTTCTGATTATAAAAACAATATGTACCCATTATAGAAAATTTAGAAACTATGAAAGTATGAAGAACAAAAAAGGGAAAGATTTGTAATCCTACCTCAAAGAGTCCCCAACGTTGCCATTTTTCTGTACCCTCTCATAGTCATTGTGTATGCATGTGTAGACGATAGGTAGACAAAGATGTAACATATGAAAATATATATACTCCCAACTTGTGGTAATATTCTATAAAGTTTCGTTTTTATCTGTATTCTCATGACACTTAGTAATGTGTCTACTACTATCCCACTCTCAAAAATAAAGTATAAATAGTATTAAGAAATTAAATCTGAAATTGTGCCAGTGGAGATGGTACTACATGGATGCCTCCAAGAATTATTGCCTGTGCCCTCCAGAGGAGCAGCCACCACATCCTGAGCCACACTTTGGCCCCCGCTGGAGCTGCTCCTGCTTCAGTAGAGGAGTATAGTACTGGAATGTGGAGAGCAGAGCCTTGAGGCAGTGCTGGGCAGCAAGCACCCAGGTCCTGAAGACATTCACATCAGCCTCATCTCTTAAAATTGTTCTGCCCTGCAGGCCCTGGGAGGGGCATCGCGGGTGAACTCTGAAATGTCTTTGTAGTCATTCTCCTTTGTCTTGTTGAATAGCACCTGGCTTCCATAAAGATTGCTGATCAATGCTAATCTCCTTATCAAACAGTTGCTTGCTCACACCCTTGTTCTCTGCCAAAAACATTTTCTCATTCCTTTTAATATGGATAGGCTGTGAATTTTCCAAATTTTTAAGTTCTGCTTCCCTTTTGATTAAAATTTTTGTCTTTAAATCATTTCTTTCTTCTTGTATTTTACTGCAAGCATTCAAGATAAGTAAAGCAATACTTTTAACACATCTCTGGAAAAATTCTTCAGCCAAATATCTAATTTCATCACTCACAATTTCTGTCTTCCACAAAACACTAGGACATAAACACAATTTAGCCAAATTCTTTACCACTTTTTAACAAGGATTTTCTTTCCTCCATTGTCCAATAGCACGTTTCTTATTTCTGTCTGAGACCTCAACAGAATGAATGGTCTTTACCATTCTTGTTTCTTCCAGCATTCTGTACATGACCTCCTAGGTAATCTCTAAGAAGGTTGAAACTTTCTCTGCAGCTTTCTTCTTCTGAGTGTTCACTAGAATCACCATCTCATACAGGAAAGTGGGCCCCAAAACTGTCTGGCCTGAAGGCCAAGTGGGTTCTTGGCTTTGCACAGGAAAGAATTCAAGAGTGAGCCAACAGAGTAAGGCAGAAAAGTAAGTTTATTGAAGTAAGAAAAGGAAAAAAAAAGGAAGCCACTCCATAGAGCAGCAGCTCTCCCTCAGTGCAACAGAGAGTAGCACTTTGTGAGTTTCTGGGGTCTTATTTTATAGCTTCTATTTAATTTTATGTTAAGTGGAGGAGGGATTATTCATAAAATTTCTGGAAAAGGGGTGGGGAGTTCCCAGAACAAAGGGTTCCTCCCTTTTTTAAGCCATATAGGATAACTTCCAGGAGTTGCCATGACATTTGTAAAGTGTCTTGGCACTAGTGGGAGTTCCTTTTAGTATGCTAATGCAATATAAGCAGGATATGATGAGCAGAGAGGGCAACCTGAAGTTGTTTTTTGTGGCCATCTCGGTTCTAATTCATTTTGGCTTGCTTCTCCACTGCCACCTGTTTCATCAGAGTCTTTGGTTTGGGTCTTATGATTCTTTATTGAGCAGGGCCTGCCATTTCCCTATCTCACATCCGTGGTAATATTGGCTTTTTCTAACACGCGCCTCATAATTCTTCCAGCCCCTACCGATTACTCATTTCCAAAGCCACTTCAGTGTTGTTACAGCACCACCCTTCACCCACTTCTCAGTACCAATTTTCTGTATTAGTCCATTGGGGCTGCTATAACAAAATACTGTAAACTGGGTTTCTTATTAACAGTAGAAATTTATTTCTCACAGTTCTGGAGGTAGCTGGGAAGTCCAAGATTGAGGTGTCCTCAGATTTGGTGTCTGAAGAGGGCCTGAGTTCTGTTTCATAGACAGCATCTTCTCACTGAGTTCTTACATGGTAGAAGCTGCAAAGCAGCTCTCTGGAACCACTTTTATAAGAGCACTAATCCCATTCACAAGGGCTATGCCCCCCTATTCTTATCACCTCCCAAAGATTCCCCCTTCAAACATCATCACATTGGCAATCAGGTTTTGACATATGAATATTGGGGGGCAGGGGGGACACAAACATTCAGACCACAGAAAATTGTATCACTTTTATTTCTCCAAGAGATGGCTTGTGGAAATATATTGACACTTTGATGAACCTAACAGACTACCTCCCATTAAATTCTCAGCAATGCTACTTTTTCTCTTTCTTCACTATTGTACCATTATGGTCTGTATATAAATATTTTAAAATATTAGCTTATTGAGGCTTTTAATACTTGTCAAGTGAACAGTGACTGAACACATATACATATATATCTACTCACACATTTAATTATTCATATATATATTCATATTTTGATCATATTGTTCATATACATATATCTTCTCATTTTCACTTAATTTTAATTTTTTAAAAGAATTCAACTTGTACACGCTTTAATATCTGAAACATGCAGAAGAGTTTAAAACAAAAAGCAAGTCCCCTGTTTCTACAGATCCTGTCCCTGAGCCATTTACTTTTAAGTCTTTCAATTGTGTTTAATTTTAATTCTTCTAATGGTTACCTTCATAAATCTAAATAATCCATATATCTCTCCCACTGCTTTTGTTATATAAAGTTCAGAGATAATCTTTTGACATTTAGATATGGCATTTGATGAGCTCACTTACTCCATTAGATGAAGCAACCTCCTTCCAAATATTAATAATATTATCTTCTATACATTACATTTCTTAGAGTAAAAATTTACTTTATCCCTATTTCTTATACTATCAATATGTGGAGTATCTTTGGCTCCTTCTTTTTAATCTGGGAAAATTAGTAAATTCTGAAGAGATACATAAATCTATGAAATCTCTATCCTGTCAGTATACCACACTCTAAAAAAGAAAAAAAAAACTGCACTTTTCTCTTATTTAGATTGATTTTTTTTCAGACCTACTGAAGAGATGTCAATCTTGAACACTGTTTCACTTTGTATAGAAACGAATATCTTTCTCTTTCTTAGCTTACTTATTTAATGAAGAATATCCTGATGAAACCTAAGAAAAATATAGTAGGGTAAAATTCCCAAGATTTTTTATTTCTAAGACTGTCTTTTGGCCGGGCGTGGTGGCTCACGCCTGTAATCTTAGCACTCTGGGAGGCTGAGGCAGGAGGATTGCTTGAGCTCAGGAGTTCAAGACCAGCCTGAACAAGAGTGAGACCCCGTCTGTACTATAAATAGAAAGAAATTAGCCAAACAACTAAAAATAGAAAAAATTAGCCGAGCATGGTGGCGTGTGCCTGTAGTCCCAGCTACTCAGGAGGCTGAGGCAGAAGGATCACTTGAGCCCAGGAGTCTGAGGTTGCTGTGGGCTAGGCTGATGCCACGGCACTTATTCTAGCCCAGGCAAGAGAGTGAGACTCTGTCTCAAAAAAAAAAGAAAAAAAAAAGAATGTCTTTCTTTATACTATTCCTACACTTGATTAATATTTTACTGGGTCTATTATTCTAAGTTGCAAGTATTTTTCCTCATAACTCTTAAGATAATTGCTCCACTGCCTTGCAGTATTCAGTATTTGTTATTAAGAAGTCTACCATAAATCTGTTTTTCCCCCACATCTGAAAGTTTTTAGGATATTTCATTGTGATCTACTATTGTTACAGAATATATCAAAGTTGTTTTTTTTTTTTCCTTAATTCACTGTGTCAGGTAAACAGTGAGACTTTTAATTGTGAAATTGTTTTTTTTATAAACTCTGAAAAATTATCTTAAATTATTTCTTTGGTAATTTTCTCCCCTTCATTTTTTTCTGCTCCTGCTTTCTAATCTTCTATTGCTGGAATTTGAACTTGTTAGTTATATCCTCCATAGACCTATCTTACCAATAGTATTTTTTTTAATTTCATTGCTTTTCCCTTTCTTTATCAGCAAGCTTTTTTTCCCCAACTGTTTGTTTTAGGATGTGTGTGTGTGTGTGTGTACACACATATTTCTGAGAGCACTTTCCTTTCTTGTTCTCTCGGTATCCCCATTTTATAACATCTCGTTCTTAAATTGGTGTATAATAACTTCATATATGTCTCTTAATTTTTAAATACTCATCTATTACCTGAATTATTTATATTTTCTCTAAGGTCAGTTGTTTTGTTTGTTTACCTTGGTCTCAGTCTTTCATGTTGAAGGATTTACTCTAATGTCTCATGATACTTGGTTATCCATTTATGTGTAATATCATGACAAAAGAAACATAAGTTGTGGTTCTGTATGTTCCCAGGTCTGTCAATTGGTAGGCTTCACTTTAGGGTGACAAAGCATTCTGCTTTTATTCCCA
Source organism: Avahi laniger (assembly GCA_963575035.1). Lineage (NCBI taxonomy): Eukaryota > Metazoa > Chordata > Mammalia > Primates > Indriidae > Avahi > Avahi laniger. The sequence continues at coordinate 5,242 of CAUYSK010107364.1, read as the reverse complement.
ATCTTCTGGAATTATATAATGGCATTAGACAGAGGGAGATTGTTTGAACCACATCCTGCCATTTATGTGATAATGGCTTCTCCAACTAGCTGCATTTTTAATCCCTTTATTATAATTTTAATGAGATTTTCTTAGGAAAAGAGATGATGAATCTGAGTTTCAGGTGCCATTGTGCTTTAGAACTTCTCCCATGTCATTTAAAAATGAAATGCTGGGTTTCAATCCTGAGACATGAATGGTCTCTATGATCCAGCCTCATTTTCCTTATTTGGAAAATGTGCATCAGAGTATTTACCTGAAGTGTTGTCAGTAATAAATATGATTATGTGGGAAAAACACCTAATACTATAACTGGAACTTACAGGATGCAATCAATAAGTATTATAAGTATCCCCGCCTCTTCGATTCGAATTGCTGGTGACTCGCAGATGAAAATACGTGTGTATCATGCTACTCACAATTGTTTACAATCTAGCAGAATGAAAGACAAGAAAATACACAATGTGGCTATAATTTGATAATTGTTTTATTTGTGGCGTGTTTAGAGAACTAGATGAAAATGTGCAAAGATGCACCTGAGTGCTCTTGGGGAAACTAAGAAACTAAGGAAGGGTTCCCAGAAAAAGTAATGCTTAATTCTGAATATATATGAAAAATAATTATTCACTTATCTAAATGCATTTTATTTCATAGACTTAAATACTCTTATTAGGTGATTTTTTAAGTATCTCTTTAGCTAGACTAACACATTTCATAGCATTTGGTTTTTAAATACAAGACTCAGAACATTTTACTTCCTTAAACAAAAAACATGTAGCTTTATCATTATCATATATTATATAATTATCTATTTATGTATACCTCATCCTGTGTTAGATTCTGTCTGAATCACAATTAATAGTGGCTCTTTTTGCCATGTATAGTTGTAGATTCCCAAAAATACTGGCCTAGGCAAAGAATTTATGAATAAGACCCCAAAGGCAATCACTACAACAACAAAAATAAATAAATGGGACCCGATCAAATTAAAAAGCTTCTGCACATCCAAGGAAATTGTCATGAGAGCAAACAGACAACCTACAGTATGAAAGAAAATATTCACATGTTACTCACCCGATAAAAGGCTGATAATTAGAATCCATATAGAACTTAGGAAAATCAGCAATAAAAAAATCAAACAACCCTATCAAAAACTGGGCAAAGGACATGAAGACAAACTTTTCAAAAAAAGACAGAAAAATGGCTAACAAACGTATGAAAGATGCTCAACATCTCTAATTATCAGGGACATGCAAATCAAAACCACAATGAGATACCACTTATTCCCAGTGAGAATGACCTTTATCAAAAAGTCCCAAAACAATAAATGTTGGCATGGATGCAGAGAGATAGGAACACTCATACACTGTTGCAAGCTAGCACAACCTCTGTGAAAAGTAATATGGAGATACCTCAAAGAGCTACAAGTAGAACTACCATTTAATCCAGCAATCTCATTACTGGGCATCTACCCAAAGGAATAAAAAACATTCTATAAAAAAGACATCTGCACTACACTAAAATGTTTATAGCAGCACAATTCACAATTGCAAAGATGTGGAAACAACCCAAGTGTCCATCAATACATGAGTGGATTAATAAAATGTGGTATATGTATACCATGGAGTACTATTCAGTTATAAGAAACAATGGTGATGTAGCACCTCTTGTATTTTCCTGGATAGAGCTGGAGCCCATTCTACTAAGTGAAGTATCCCAAGAATGGAAAAACAAGCACCACATATATTCATCATCAAATTGGTTTTAACGGATCAACACTTAAGTGCACATACAGCAATAACATTCATCGTTGTCAGGCAGATGGGAGGGGGGGAGGAGAGGGTGGGTATACGCACACATAACGAGTGCAGTGCGCACCGTCTGAGGGATGGACACGCTTGAAGCTCTGACTCGGGTGGGGCAAGGGCAACATACATAACCTAAATATTTGTACTCCCGTAATATGCTGAAATAAAAAAGAAAAAAAAAGAAAAGATTAAACGGCTACACTAGCATATAAACAAACATTTGTTTCTGCATCTTAAGTTCATGACTAAATTTAACTATTTAGTGGCTGTCATAAAAGCGAAGATATAATTTTAGAAAATCATTCTGTTTCTTTTTTTCTCCTTATTTTCATTCAGCCGTGTGTGTACTGACATTGATGTGTTATATATTTATTCTGGATCTATTCCAAAAGCTAACTTGAAGTAGCTTACAAGATATATGTGATATTAAGGAAATTATATTTTAATGAGGGGTAGGCAATTGGGGAAAAAAGAAAATAAAAGGTAAGAAAATGAAAATGAAGCCTATAATTATAATACAAATGCCTGGAGACCTAGGAGACTTACTTGGAGTGGAATGCATATTTGATTTTGAAGTTTCTAACAAATTTAGAAAGGAATCCTAGTCATTTTTATGCTTCAATATGACTACAAAATTTTAAAAATATTACCTTTATGCAAGAGAAGCCCAGATATCTCTGCTCCTGGAGCCAGCCATTTATCTCATGAAAAGGATACTCTGTTATGAAATGTATTTCATAGGGCTTAAGTATAGGTACATAAAATCCTTTGTTAAATGTGTGTTATATATATTATGGTCTTTCTTGGACACTTCTTTTTCCATCAACTTCCATGAAGATCCAATCCACTACCAGGTCCTACTGATTTTACCAACTGTACTATAAAATTGGTATGTTTTCCTCTTATGCTCCTCTGCCAACTCAATTTAATGTAATGTCTTCTTTATACTAGACTGCCTCAATAGGCTCATAAAAGGCTTCTTTGCAGTCTATCCTCTCTATTAGAATGAAAACGATTTTTAATGCAAATTTTAACATAATTACTTTTCTACTTAAAATATTCCAATAGCTTCCCATCACAATTGGGATGTAGAGTGAATATCTCAACAGAGTTCATGTGGCCTTTCATGGCTGTCTCTTGTCTGCATATTACATCAATAAACCCTTTGCTCTCTAAGCATGAGCACTACTGGCCTTTGATTAGTTCTTCAAACACATTATAATTCTCCATACAAGAGGACGTGAATATCTTCTTTCCTCCCCTGCTCAATCGAGCTAACTCTTTCTCTTCCTTCACATTCCACCTAACATATCACTTCCTTTGACCCTTTAGACCATATCACAGTGCCCATTATATGCCATCGTATCACTTCTTGGCACATGCATAATTTGAAATTTTCACATTTATTTTCTAATGATGTAATTAATATCTGCCAGCTTCTATAGAATGTAAGATCCAGAAGATTAGGAATAGTGTCTTTTTTTTCTAATTACTGCATCCTAGAAACATAAAATAGTGCTTGAAACATTATAAGTTATCTATAAATATCAATTCAATGACTGGATGGGTGATTGTATCCAATGATGACTTTGAGAATTTCCCAAAAATGCTAAATCACTCACAAGTACCCTAACAGAATTTGAGCTTATTTACCCAGATAAAGACCTCAAGGTCAAATTTTTGTTGTTCTCAATTAAATTCAAGCCCATAAGCTTTTCATAATGCTCCTTTTGCACAAATTGAGGAGATTGGGAAGGATACATACCTGACTAAAAATCATCCCCATGCTTGCTAGATTTGAACTGGCATTTTCCCTGAAAAACAATTTTAAAGCATTTCTATTCATTTTGAAAGCCCCTAATTCACCTTACTCTTTACTGCTTCCTACTCTTATCCATTCAACAGCAATTGCACTAAGGTTCTGGGGAAGTTAGGCCAAGGTTTGACATCAAGGAAATGTATTCCCATCTCCATTCCCAACTTTGTGCATTCAAAGAGAAGACAATAGGTGGTAGTTTGTGCAAAAGAGTAACCATAATCTAATATGTAAAGCAAATTATGTTAAAAGCTGGAGCAAAAATTAAAGGTAAAATTTCCCTAAGATCTATTACCCACAGCTGTGTCAAGGCAAGGCAAGGCTGAAAGCTTCAGCCAGTAATGAAATAGCCTATTCTTGATTCAGAGAATTCTTTACTTACTTAAACAGTGAAAGCAAGAGTAGGCAAAGGTGCCAGATCCCCATGACCTTTGTGCAGGGTGGCACCAAAACAAAAGGGGTCAGATGACTGCATCATGGATGGTAGGACACCTTGTTGCTTAAAAGCTGAATTCATACTGCCACTATGTGGTTTCATGGCCTGTAAGTCTACCCTGAAGGGGGTCAGGTCACAAGCCTTATACCTCATTAGAATCCAGGAGGCAATGAAGAACTGTCTGGTGACAGTCTCTCAGGGAGATAGGGAAGCAAGTGCAGAATGTTCTTGTACCAGCTCTTCACGTGTCTCCATGCTCTTATGTTGTGAGAGGAACACAGGACTTTCTGCCAAGACTTTTATCAGCCTCAGTTACACCCTGTGTATGTGGCCTCTATGGAATCATGCAAGGTTGACAGGGTGTCATGGTCTGGTCATTTCCCTACAAACTAGTAAGTGCAATCTCCTCCAAATCCATAGACTCTTTACCATTGTAATCTGTTTAGACTGCTAAACATATTACATTGAATATTAATATTAAATGTAATTAATATTAATATTTAATTATATTACATTGAATACTAAGGAAGATGAACAGGTTTTCTTTATTCTTTTTCTTAATTAACAGTTATCACCATCCACCATTATTTGGTTTTGAGTTTTGAATGGCATTTTCAGTAATGGTTTTATGCATTTTTTGGATTCACTTTTATTTTTTTATTTTTTTCATTTTTTGGAGGCATCTTTTTTGTTATTTTGATTTTTATTTCAGCATATTAATGGGGGTACAAATGTTTAGGTTACATATATTGGCTTTGCCCCACCCGAGTCAGAGCTTCAAGTGTGTCCATTCCCCAGACGGCACGGACCCCACCCATTAGGTGTGAATATACACATCCCCTTCTCCCCCTTCCCATCTGCCCGACACCTAATAAATGGTTCTACTATATGTGCACATAAGTGTTGATCAGTTAATGCCAATTTGATGATGAGTACATGTGGTGCTCATTTTTCCATTCTTGGGATACTTCACTGAGTAGAATGGGCTCAAGTTCTATCCAGGATAATACAAGCGGTGCTAGATCACCATTGTTTTTTGTGGCTAAATAGAACTCCTTGGTATACATATATCACATTTTATGACTCCACTCATGTATTGATGGGCACTTGGGTTGCTTCCACATCTTTGCAATTGTGAATTGT
>CAUYSK010107362.1:0-29925 GCA_963575035.1 Avahi laniger | reverse complement strand
GTAGTACTCCATGGTATACATGTACCACATTTGATTAATCCACTGATGAACTGATGGGCACTTGGGTTGATTCCACATCTTTGTGATTGTGAATTGTGCTGCAATAGACATTTGAGTATAAGTGTCTTTTTGATAAAATGACATTTTTTTCCTTGGGATAAATGCCCAGTAGTGGAGTTACTGGATCCAATGGTAGGTCTACTTTTAGTTCCTTGAGGAATCTCCACACTATTTTCCATAGTGGTTGTACTAGTTTGCAGTCCCACCAACAATGTATGTGTTCCTTTCTCTCTACATCCACGCCAGCATCTATTGTTTTAGAACTTTTTGATAAAAGCCATTCTCACTGGGGTTAGGTGATATCTCATTGTGGTTTTGATTTGCATTTCTCTGATGATTAGTGACAAGCATTTTTTCACGTTTATTGTCCATTAGTCTATTTTCTTTTAAAAAGCTTCTGCCCATGTCTTTTGCCCATTTTTTAATAGGGTTGCTTGATTTTTTCCTTCTGATTTGCTTGAGTTCTTTGTAGATTCTGGTTATTAACCCTTTATTGAATGTATAGCATGTGAATATTCTCTTCCATTCTATAGGTTGTCTGTTCTGTTGATTGTTTCCTTGGCTGTACAGAAGCATTTTAATTTAATCAAGTCCCATTTATTCACTTTTGTTATTTCTGTGATTGCCCTTGGGGTCTTTTTCATAAATTCTTTGCCTAGGCTGATATTTAGAAGAGTTTTTCCAACATTTTCTTCTAGAATTTTTATGGTTTCATGTCTTAGATTTTATCCATCTTGGATTAATTTTAGTGAGTGGTGAGAGATATGGATCCTGTTTCAATCTTCTACATGTGGCTATCCAATTTTCCCAGCACCATCTTCTGTGTCTCTGAAGAGTTAGTTGTGCTCATTTCTGAGAGGTACTTTCTCAGATCTTTTCCCTTTTGTCCTATCTGATGTCAGCTTAGGAAAAATAATAGGGTATAGAAGGCACCTTGATATTATGTAAAGGGCTCTAGAGTATGACTAGAGTTCTAGACCTTGCTTTGTGCCTTCTGAACTCCTCTGAAATATCTTTCAGGCTAGAATAGGAGAGAGATTTAAAACCAGTGTTTTCCAAATTTCTGGCATAAGAATCACTAGAGGTGCTTATTAAAAACAAAGGTTCTTAGGTCCCTGGTGAGATCTACTGAATCAGAATTTTCAAGGGAAAATGATTCTTACCATGGGAGAATTTTAGTTTACACAGGAAATGATTAAGATTCTTTCCATCTCTGATAATATTTGATTATATGAATACTGTCATTATATTGCCATAATCAAAAGAAAAATTTTATGTGAACAAAGGAGTGTCATAAAACCAGTGCCAATGTTCTAAAGTTTGGTATTTGGGGTACCTATGAGCACAAGTCAATTGGTGCATGGAATACAGGTGCTATTTCATCTGCTCTGCCAGATCGAATGCCATTCTAGAGGTACAAGGCCAGAGCAAGCAAAGCCACTGACATAATTAGATCTTCCAGGCATCTGTGCCTCTACTAGTTAACTTGACTAGTAACTTATAACTGTTAATTTGTTTTGCACTCAGAGTCATTAACCAAACTAGGTCAGAAATGGCAATACTTCCTGAAAGAGTAACTACAGCTTAATCATTAATGCCACACTCAGACATGTAGCTGTACTCTTCTTTGGGTAAACGGTGGGAGAAAATGAAAATGAAAAGTGTAATAGAAGCTATGGTCAAAGTCTGAGTTAAAGTTTAGAGAGGAAAAAGTAGAGTTTATCCTGACCTTATTTGTCAATAAATTATTCAAGAGTTACTCAAAGAGTTAATGTAAGAATTTTGTGGGGGATGAGTCATTGGTTTTCTCTCCTGTATTCTCAAATAAAATAATTCATTTTGGTGTTGCCTGACCTCATTGGTTTAGTCCTCATTTTTTCCTATTTTACAGCTCTCTGGCCATTCTTTTTCCTTTTCTTTTGACTGACAGCTAGCAGGGTATCATGTTCTTTTCTTCTTTTACCTCTTTTATTTAGCAAAAATAATACAGCATAAAATGCATCTATCATCATCACATTTGTTCTTGTTCATCCTCTGATAAAGACTAAATATAATATTCTGAGTCATTAGGGAGTTCAATACTGGAAATTAAGGAAAATAATGTTTGAAGCAGTACCTAGAAATAAACTAGTTCACAATTTTTGCTCAAATTAATTTTTTAAATGAAAGGATGTATTCATCTTGAAGTGAGAAAGTGAAAATGCAAGGAATGACTTTAGCAAAGGAGAAGAATGATTCCCATGTCCACATCACCAACCCTCTTCTCTCATATCTTTAGCCCCACCTCTTTAATTGCTTATAGGATATTTACAATATTTAAAACCGAACTTTACAATATTTAAAACCGAAATCAACATCATTCCTGTCTCTCAAATTCAGTTTTATGATGACTTTCCCTCTTCAATACATTTTAATTACCTTACATTCCATTTACATAACCTCCATACCTGGATAATGACCCAAGTCATTACTGATACTAATCTCTACCTTTCCCAGCTGTCATGGCATAGTGAAAATTCCAGATCTGCCACTTACTGGCCATGTAACTTGGAACAAATTATTTAACCTCTTCTATAAAAGGAGGACAGTAATAAGAATTAGAATAAATATAAATATTATGTATACATATACATATATAATTCATGTGCATATATTAACCTTATACATAATAGATGTTCAATAAATGACAGCTATTGTTACCTTGAAATCAGTCTTTTAATCTATGCTCAAGGCATGGTATTCTTAACTATCTTGTGCTTGTTATTTTCAAATATAATCTTTCCTAAACAGATTTTCGTATCAATTCTCTAGCATTGTCTCATTCTATCTTTGACATGTTCTCATTTCCCCATGGTCTCCCTTTTGCACATTCTTTCGAACTGTAGCTTCCTGCCTTGCTCTGGATCAGGCAGCTATTGAAGCTGACACGCACAGGGTTAAACCCAGTTGCTGAAGCCACCCCCCTCCCCCTCCCAGTCCCCCTTTTCACAGTAGCCTGGCAGCTGTCCTAACTGCCTACTGAAGCCAAATGCTTGAGGAGAGAGAGAGTAAGGAGCCAGCCATGAATCCCTTCCAGAAAAATGACTCCAAGGAAACTCTTTTTTCACCTGTCTCCACTGAAGAGGTACCACCTCGACCTCCCAGTCCTCCAAAGAAGCCACCTCCGGTGAGTCCTCAGATTCAGTTCTACCTCTGACAAGAATAGTTTTGCTCTTTTGGCTCTCTTCCTTGGCCCCTGAAGCTTCAGGCTGAGCTGTTTTAGGATATAAAAACTATTCTCTCTTGGAGTTAGAATTCACCTGAAAACCAAATCTAAACAAAAGCTTCCTTTACTTAGGAGAAAAAGCAGCAGGAAGAGGTAGTCAAAGTTCTTCAGTTGAGATCCAGGGCTTTGCTGTATTTCATTGCATATTCTGAGTTTCCCTGGGGGGTGGGGGGAAAAGCAATTTGAATGTCCAGGGAAACTTGGCAAGCATTTCTGTCTGGAGAACTGTGTGTGATTGTTCTTTCTTTACCAATATAAAAACTCAACTCTTAGTTCCCCCTGTGTGCAAAGCCTTCAGCTGGACACCAACAGAGATTTCAGAATAGATTCAATCTCTGTTACTATGTGTTCCCAATTTACAGTGGGAGATAGGACAAAGAAACAAGAAGTAATCATAATGTTTTGTATTACATACTTGTTAAAGTACTTCTATATTTATTATCTCATTCAATACTCATATTGAAATCCTGTAAGTGGAGAGGATATAGTAATAATAGCCAATATTTACTGAGTTTTTGCTATGGACCAAAAGGTAGTATTAGTTTCATTTCTTTGGAATAACAGAACTGAGGCATAGAGACAAGTGTAGTGACATGGCCAGTGTCAATATGTTAACACAGCCAGTGACAGAGTTGCATAGCTAGTGACAGTGTGTTAACTAAACTCCAGATTGCATAATTCCCAAGCTGTGAGCTGAGAAGGTAAGAAGCCCAGCTTATTGTGTCTTCCAAGCAAGTTATTGTCATATATTAGCATATATTAATATGTATGAGGGTTGTTTATGTATATTCATATGAGTAAAAGAATGATATGTTAATTTATTATTTTATCTATTTATTTAGTTAGTTATATCTTTTCTGGTCCCAAAATATTTAAGGCTGCTTACTTATGAAATAAGAGACAATATAAATCTCATGATAAGATTTGACTGTACCAAGGACAGATATCTCTATCCCCCCTCATGTTAGTTAAGTTGTTATAATGCGTAGGGATTTGAGATAATCCATAACATTCCTTATATTCTGACTGATGCAGTGCGTGAAATAGCATAGTCCTTTTAATGTCCAGTAGGATTATCATGAAAATGTTATAGAATCTCTTTAATAGGAAGAAAGGACATTTAATTTTATAGGATTTAAAAACTCTCTGTCCAGAGTCAAAGTGATCAGTTAGTTCACCTTTAGGAGTCTCTACCCTACAAATTGGGCTCTGTGCCTGGCTCCAGTTGCCTCTAAAGGGAAAGCCATTATATTTCCAGGATTCTTTCCAGCATGGTGAACAGAAAAGGTGAGGACAAAAGGGGCCAGGCCCCATGGTGGAGCTAAGCAGATATTGACATCTGAACCTAAACTGTTTGGATATCAGATACTCCATACGACACCTCTTCATTCTGTTCCTAGAAAGTATGATTATTCTTTCATCCAGAGCTCCAGACTTTTCATTTAGTGGTCGTAGGAAGATGAGCAAGTCCTGGTATCTAGGATCAAGGAATGTCTGAACAGTCTCATGATAAATAAATGAAGAACAAAGCAACATTCAGGTTAGCTTCTATTACTCCTAAATTAGCAATGTAAGCACTTTTAGTGTGATAATAGCTGTTTCATGAAGAGTAGAGACTGTTGCTCCTTATTACCTACCATGGCATTTTAAAATAAATGAATTTTTCTTTTGTGAAGCAATCTAATGGTTGAAATAGGGAAAAACAGCTCATGCTTAAATTGTTGCCTTTTTGTTGCATAGAAAATCTGTGGCTCCAACTATCCACTGAGCATTGCCTTCATTGTGGTGAATGAATTCTGTGAGCGCTTTTCCTATTATGGCATGAAAGGTAATTTTGTGTCCCAGAGTCCTACTTTTCTCCACTCATGCTCACCCCATATTTGTAACAGCCTGGTCTCTTCACAGGCACTTATTTCCCTTATCCATTCTTTCTGCCCTGGTCCAAATTGGCCTTTCATTTGGCTAAGACTTCCAATAAATGTCTCATAGGATTTCACGTAATAACTCATACAGGCCAAGAACAGAAAGGCCTGACAGAAACCAGAACACAGCCTGTGAGAATATGAGAGCCAGGGTGGTGGTACACACCTGTAGTCCCAGCTACTTGGGAGGCTGAGGTGGGAGGATCCCTTGAGCCCAGGAGTTTGAAGGTGTAATGTGCTTATGATCGCACTGGTAAATAGCCTCTGCACTCCATCACTGTCAACATAGTGATATCCTATCTCTAAGAAAAAAAAAAGAATGTAAGTGGGAAAGCTCTCATCATCTGAGTCCCAATTTTGTACCTGATCCTTAGGTCTATGAACTATATTGTTACTGGGAAGGAGAGGAGAGGGAAGGGATATTGGAAGCACCATGTTATCTTCATGGTTAGCCCAAGCGATGCTATGGGTGCACATAGACCGAAGGGAATAGCATTATATTTGTACATTCAACATAGCCCCATTCACTCCCATAACTCCCATGGGCCCTGCTTCTACTGCCTGGCAGTCACCTCAGTCACTTTGCTGATGGTAGTGCTGAAGGCCAGATCACCTTCAAATACAGGAGATTAAATATACTTTTCCATAAGCCACTTTAATGTATCTATCTTGTTTTGTCTACCCCCTTCCTTTTTTTTTTCAACTTCAGCTGTGCTGACCCTGTATTTCCTGTATTTCCTGCACTGGAATGAAGATACCTCCACATCTATATACCATGCCTTCAGCAGCCTCTGTTATTTCACGCCCATTCTGGGAGCAGCCATTGCTGACTCATGGTTGGGGAAATTCAAGTAAGGAAGATGGGAGGTCATATCTCTACAAGTTTCACAGATTAATTGTACAGAAGGTTATCACTTCTAGCTTCTTGCCTCCAAGCAAAAACATACATATATCAACCATGACAAATGAGGATCTAAGACTGAAAACAAAGAAAGTCTACTTCTTTTCATTATTAGTTTTTTCAATGTTTTTACATCTTTTTCAGTCAAGAGGTATTTTCCACTTAAATCTAATTTTAATCTTCCATTGTATAGTTTAAGATCAAATCTTGTTCTGATCTCAGAGTGCTACCCACCAGCAAATTTGTAATTTTAGAGACCTTTATGTAGCTTTTTGACACTTTCTTCATTTCTTCTCTAGATTGAATCATTCCAACTCTTTCAGTATCTTCTTATGAGTCCCTCTTTTCAGTTCTTTTACGATCTATTTCTCTTCTCTAATCTCTTTTTGTAGTTTCCTTCCTAAGAATATAATATATATTATCATGGGTTAGACTACTGGTCCATTCAGTTCAATATCTTTTAACTCTCTAAAAATAGCACCAAGAGACATAGTATGGTATAATGTTATAGTTGTTCCCTATAACAGTATCCTTATAGGCTAGAGATGGATCTTGAATTCCCATTGCCAGTTATTTTCTATGGACTTTTCAACCATGGATTTGTCTAAATTAGCATTTCCTTAATGTTATCTTATTGCATGATTTCTTATACCCTTTAACATACAAATATGTAAAATCTTTAAGAGAAATTTCTATTACGTAGTGTTTCCCAAACTAGTTTGACCACGGTATATTTTTTCAGAGTATTTTGTGGACCTACTGTTTTAAGGAGTCTTCTTTAGTAAACTCTGGTTTATATCTTACTTTGGCCTATATATATTCATTGTCCTAAAAGTGTTTAATAAGCACCTATATCTATAGACACAGCACAGTACTGAACAGTTCTTGACTTGGGACAGGAATGGTGGGTAGATGGCTGGGATCTACGTTCACCACATATGTAGTAGTAGCAGTCACCAATTCATCCAGATGGGGTTGGCACTATGTGCAGAATAGAAAGTATAAGCCATGATCTATTTATTCATTTATAGAATAAAGACTCACATACATGAAATAACATCTTTATTTATTTTTAAAATAACTTCCTTTAAGATTGAAGAAATATAGTTTCATAATTTGATGAGCAATAGCTTCCTGCCTAATTCAGAAGAAATATAACAACCACCTCTGCTTGTACCCTTGACTTAATCCTTGAGGTATTTTTATTTTGTAACATTTATTTTTATTGAGGTATAATTTACATAAAGTACACAAGACCAAAAGTCTTAACTGTTCAGCTTGGTGAATTTTTATATATGATCACCATCACCTAGATCACTCTCCGTAAGGTTTTTGTGCCCTCGATATTCCCCTTTCTTGCCTTCAAATTCTCCCTCAGAGCCAGAGCCTTTCCTGCACCTAGATGCAGATGCGAATCTCTAATAGCAATAAGCAAACAAGCGAAACTCTTCTTGACCCTCTTTTTCTGTCTTCTTTCTCTTATCACCATTACCACAAAATTTTAAAAAGAATCACCTGTGTGTCTTGCCATTCTTTCTCTTCATTATCACTTCTTATGGTAGAGTAATCTAATGCAATGTAATAGAATCCAATTTAATTTAATTTCATTATATCCAATTTAATTTAATAATGTTTACTTAGCACCTTCTATCTATCTAAAGAACCATGGAGGATAAAGAGATGAATTACACAAAATATCTGCTTTACATTGTTTATATTCAAATAGCTTTAATATAGAGCGTAGTACAATAAGTACAAGAAGATATAGTATAAATCATCTTTTTCTCCTACTGAAATTACTCCCTAAGACTACTGATAATGATTTCTTTGTTAACAAATTCCAATGGTCTTCTATAAATTCTTATTCCTTTTGAACTTGTTTTTAACATTTCAGTCTGTTTATTACTCCTATGTTCTTAAAACTTCCTGGCCTTCTCTAACACTGTATTTTCTCACTCTCTTCCTCCTACATTTTTGTATTTTTATCTGGCTCCTCTTCTGTCTCTTGTTTACTTTACTCTTTCCTGAGTGTAAACATTTCCCCCAGGTTATAACTTTCACTCTCTTCTCTTTCTCCAAATTCTCCCTTAGCAAGTTCTGTGGTTTTGATATTAGCTATATGCAAATAGATCCTCAAACTCTGTCATAACCTCTCATCAAACTCTAGTGTACTGCATATTGGCACACACCTTCTAGATGTTCCACCTTGTCCTTCCTCCCCAAACCTGTTCTTTTCCTGGATTTTCTACATTCCCACATCCATTCAGATACCAAATTCTACCAATTCTGTTTCTACATCTCACATTTATCTTTTTTCAACACTAAATCCACTGCCATTAATTGCCACCACCATAGTGTTAGTGTTCACTGCCTTTAAACAAAGATATTGAAATGGACACCTAAAATGCTTTTTGCTGCTTTCCATATCTTTTTCCTACAAATGAGTATATACACTACTGCCAGATTAATCTTCCTAAAAGAAATTTCTAATCACATTACTATTCTGCTCAAAAATTTCTGGTAAATAAATCACTGTCTACTAATTTTACTTCAACTTACCTTTCTGTGCTATTATCATACTTACTCTCTTTCAAAAACAGCCACTGGAGAAAAACTGAATATTAATATTTCCCTAACAATATCCAGTGACATCTCTTTTCCATGTCAACTTGCACTGTTGCTACTTCATGGACTCCTCTACCTCCCCATCCCTTGCCCAAACCCTTAAAAGCACAGCTCAAACACCACCTATGCTATGGAATATTCCATAGCATATTCCCTCACCTTTTACTACTAGCCAGGAGTAATCTAGGGTTCTCTGAACTCTTTATTTTCTTCTCTCATATGACATTTACCAAACTCTATCTTATTATAATCATTTGTATATGGATCTGATATCTTCCTCCAAACACTTAGAAGACAAAGTCATTTATATTTTTATCTGTAGTACCTAGAACAGTGCCTGGTACATAATGGGCCCACAATAAATGTTTGAATTAATACATTTATTCACTCTCAGACCCTCAAATATAGGCACAAAACTAAAGATGGGATATAGACAGGCATGAAGATAACTTTTACTTTTTTGTAGGTATTTTGGTTGCTTTTTAAATAACAAAACTCTTGGGGGATATTGGTATCTTATTCAGAAAGGAAATGAGTTAGAGAAAAGATGGATAATTTGTTCTCCCATAGAAACGTGTGTGTGTGTGTGTGTGTTTTCACATATACAAATAGAATGATAACGGCAACCAAAGGAAATAAGTACTAAAACTACTCATCCACCATACTTTATTCCTGATTTCTATAAGCTGAAAAATCAGAAAATGAGCAGACTCCTCCTTCACTGTCTTCTCTAATTTGAATCTATAGCCTTCTTTTCTTCATTAATTGAAGAAAATAAGATAGATTTATGTTTTGAACTGTAAGTTCTTCCCCATCTTGCATATGTCAGTGTGTCATGTGTTCCTCTGCCTGAATCAGTGTGTGTGTATGTGTGTGTGTGTTTAGTTTTCTTCATGTGTGGTCTTGGGAGTGAAAAACCTTTTGTAGTACTAGAAATATTTTTCAAACCTTGAAGGGACAATATTCTGAATTTAGTAAACAACTTCTATTAAAAATCCTTCCCAGAATTATATAATAGCTTTATTAAAAGAAAATGAGCACTCAAGGTCCCTGGCTCTTGTGTAAGGAACTCCCTCTGCCAGGAGAGAAGTGAGGCTTCCTTCAGGGCTACACACAGGAAAGACTAGCCAATAGGTACACAGTAGAAAATGAAAATTATTAAACATGTATATTGGCTTCTCATGCTTTGTAGAAACATTTACTGAGAGGGTTAACTACATGCTAGGATGCTATTTTTAGTGTCAAGTTGCTATTAAGAGAGAAAAACATTTTTAGTCACAGTTCCTAGTTGTTATACCCTATGACATATACCTATCCGTTTGCGCCTTTGACCTTGGCAATCACTAAAAACTACTCTCTTAAATGTGTTTATTATGCTTTTGAGTATCCTCTATATGCATCTCCTTTCTCTTTCTCTGAGTGGGTAGGTATGTCCTTTCTTGCTCTTATCTGTTTGTTTTTTTTTTCTGGTCAGAACTGACCTTCTTTTCTTCATACAAGATCTCTTTCTCTGCCATCACTGCACATGCTCTGTCTCCATAAATCCTCCTTCTCAGTGTCTAAACTCTTATTAAAAATGGCTCTGTCTTTTTATATTCTTATGATGAAATAAGATTTATAACTTCTTTCTCATCCCTTTTCTTTTTCCACATTAACTTATTCATGATAAAACCAAAGGAATGCTGGTCTATAAGTTTGAAAGTAGGAGTTCTAAGCCTAACCCTGATATCAATTAAAATATAATTTTTAGGAATGTCATTTGACCTTTTTGGATTTCATTTTCTGGATTTGTAAAATTGGGAGATTGGTCAAGTCAACCTAAACCAGTTCCATGTCCTGTGGTTAAGATTACCATGATCCTAATGACCCAGAGTGTTCAAGACTCTCTTGACTTCTTTCTTCTTCTGTTGAAGTTTCTTGCCATTAGATTCCTCTCTTACATCTTTCGTATCTAGACTGTTTCCTATGAGTCTTTCATTTAGAAATTCACCTATTTTCCTGCTAAACTACTTAAAATTCTCTCATTCATTCAGTCCAACAACTAGCTACTGATCTATCTTACTACCCAGACTGTATCATTCCAGCTCAGAATCCTTTTGTTGTTTTTTTCTTTCTAATGATCTAACACTGATAATCTTTTAGGTTCACGATAGCTAGCCTTTTTTCTGTTCCTTTTTATTGCCTTTCTTTCTATTTATTCTTTTTATTATAACAAAGGGAACTTTCTCTAGAAGATACTATTATACAAGGCCTTTTGGGAAAGCTTGCCCCCTTCCCTGATGTCAATTAGTCCTGGATTAGTTGCTGAACTTCTTATCCCTAACTTGTCATTATATACTCTTTAAAGCCAACCTAGGAAGAAGATTAGGCATTTAAAATGAGAAATCCACGTTCTGAGATGATTTCTTGCATCTACTCACTTTTATTCCATTCTATTCTTTATATTCTTTAGCATTTAACACTTTAAAGTCACGGATGTAAACTATATAATTTCCAAAGTTCACTGTAGCACTGACATTCTACTTACATTTCAAGAGAATGCTGGTATGGTAATACACATAGGAGGTATATGTCGTAGTGTACCATATTTCAATGTATCTGTCTACATGTTTTTACTGGAATTCCTTGCTCTTCAACCTATCTGTTGTTCAAGTTCCTTGGGAAAACACAACAGGAAGTTCCTACCAACTGCATGATTTTTATCACTGGACAGTCTTCTCTAAGTCCCTGGCTACTTTCTTAATGCTGGTAACTTGTCCATGAGGAAAATGTGGTGAAAATTACAATTAACCCAAGTGTCCAAGTTACCCAGGCTGAACCTAAGAGGTAATTTTTATCTCTCTATATATCTTAGTGTTTCCTTCTTCTTTTTTTTTTTTTTTTTTTAGGAAACTGAACTGTATGAATTCCAGTGTTTCTTGGGGTTAGAGAAAGTCCTTTGTGTTAGCCATTCCTGTTCACTTAGAGTTTGTCCTCACCTCCTCTTGCTTTCTAGAGCAAAAGACATTCCTAGAGAAAAGCACCTCAGGTCAAAGTATCCTGTTCTACTGGTTCTCCTAATGTAAAACATTGTCACTTTTGTTACAAATCCACTCCACTCCTATCATATTTGTACAAAAGTAGGGTTACTCTGTGTCAAGTGAGGGGTCAGGAAAAGGAGAGGGTAGGTATAAAATGGGAACTTAAAGGGAATGTCTATTACCTCTAACACTACAGGGTGAAGAATTGTACTCCCTTTTCCTAGTCTGTTTACTTCATTCACCATTATTGTTTCTATTTGCATTTCTCAGGTAATTCTTTCCTCCTCCACCCCTTCCTCTTTCTCCATTTATCCCCACACTGAGAACAGTATGAACCCTGAGTCTGTATTACTCAAGTCTCTGAATTCTGTTTTCAGACTGACTAATTTAACTCTCTCAACAGGACAATCATCTATCTTTCCCTGGTGTATGTTCTTGGCCATGTGATCAAGTCCTTGGGTGCCTTACCAATACTGGGGGGACCAGTGGTACACACGTGAGTAAAAATCATGGAATCAACTCAACTGCTTTTTTCCTATTAGATAGGAATATGTTTCAGGCATTCATTACAAATGACTTTCTATTTTCTAACCACAGATGTTCCTTTATTTTCCAATCTACAATGTTATTACCAAACCAGTTAAGAAAAAAAGGTTTTTAAACAGCTGAACTCTTTCCTACTTTATCTGAGTTCATTTGTTTTGGGGACTTGAAGAATGCCTTGCTAGTATGCTCTTCATATACTTGAAAATAATTAAAACCCTCAAGCCTCCTTATTCCCTTGCCTATTCATTCATCCATGCATGGATACTTCACCAAGGTTAAAAATGTCTGTAATATTTCCTTATAATACATTGTAGAGGTCAGATTCAAACCTTGGAGTATTTCCATTTATGCATAGCTCCATATACTCCATTGCTATTTACATTTATGGTGCTAGAGGCATTTGATAAATTCTGATATCTGTTGGTTCAGTAGGTAGAGAGGATTATAGTTGTTCAGGAAGAAGGTCATTCATATATATTTATGTTATAATGGGCCTATACCTGTGTTTATCCTATGAGTTAGGAATGTTATTTGAAAATTTAATAAATATTAGAGACTTTCTTACTGGCATACCATTAAAAATCTTTGACACTGCTCCTATTAATTATGGTGAATTTGAACATTTTATTTTGTTGTTACTAAGCGTATGTGGGATCAGGGTCCTACATAAGGTCTTTCTGTTGATGTGTCCCTTTGACTAAAAATGCTGGTTTGTGTTAGCTCTGAAATTCCTTCAATATCTGCTTCTATTTGATGCACACAAGGGGTAAGTGGAACTACTAGGAATAAAATCTCCCTGTGCAATATATACTTTCCAGCAGAGGCTCAAGAGTCATAAATACGGTAAGATAAGTATCCATAAATATTTCCTAGGAGTGAAGGCAAATGGAAAGTGCCTACAAGGTAGAAATGAGAAGGGGATCTTTGCCCTTGTATACATTTTTTCCTCTCTGCTGTGCTATAGTTCATCTCTACAATTGTATTTAGTATCAACATGGTTAGTATCTTCACCTCTCCATTTCAGAGTCCTATCACTGGTCGGCCTGAGTCTAATAGCTTTGGGGACAGGAGGTATCAAACCCTGCGTGGCAGCTTTTGGTGGAGACCAGTTTGAAGAAAAACATGTAAGAGTCCTATAATTTCCATATTTTCAAGAATGTAGAGCCAGCATTGAAAGGGGTCCCTGGCAGGTACACCTTTGCCAAGATTGAAGGGATCCACTAGTCAGTTGCTATCTGAGGAGTTGTGTTCAATGCTAGATACTGGTCGCTAATAGGGAGAACAACTGAAATACATTCAAAGGAAAGTGACCAGGATGGTGGTGGTGGAGGAACTAAAAGATATGTCTTATGAGGAAAGGTTGAAGAAAATGGGGATATTTAGCCTGGATAAGAACCAAGCAGAATATTATAGCTGCTTACAGGTATTGGAAGGAAATCAAAGATTAACTCTGAGACCAGTGAGTGAAAGCTACAGGAAGTCAACAGTTTGCTTGATGGAAGAAAAAACTGCAAACAAAGTTGGAAGTAGTGATTTTGCTTTTACTTGAGATATTTAACAAGAAATGTGGTAAGCACTTGGGGAATGGGAGATAATGAGTAGTGTAGAGACGATTTAAAGCATCTCTGGCTTTGAGATTCTAAGCGAGGGGGAAATGACGAATTGGAATGAAACAGAATGCATTTACATAGATGAACTTGCCTGGCTGATCATTCCATATTTTCCTAAACACTTTCCATTGTCAGTGGGGAAAAAATAAGACAATATAGGTAAGGTAAAAATGGGCCCGTATGAGGAAGCAGTGACAAACAGTCAAGGGAATAGTCTATTCTTAGATCAGTCAGCATTTCTGGCTTCCTCTCTTTTGCTCTCAGTTTTCTTTTTTGTCTGTCTTCATGTATCTATTCCCTCTTCTGTAGGTGTTTATCATTTTTTTGATCTCTGTCTCCCCTAGCCACCACCCCCCACCCTTGTCTTTCTGTCTCTCTCCTTCCACTTCCCTCCTCCACCCTCTCCCTGACATAGAGCCTGCTATCTCTTTCTGCCTCTGTTCTCTGTCCTGTCCTGTCTTCCTGTGTTTCTCTTACCTTCCAGGCCATTTGGGTTATTTTATACTCTTTAGCTGTCCAAAGGTCCATAGATGCTAGTTGACTTTGGAGAAATAACCGACTTCTGGCAAGTGGGATTCTGAGCATATAAATTATGCAAATTAGATGACTGGAATAAAATTTAAATGGAAAACAGAAGAGGAAGCAAAACACACTGTAAATTGAAAATGGGAAAGGACTGATTGTTCTAACGTGTAAGGAACAGATCTGAGGTGTCAGAATGAAGCACAGCAATACATGATAAATGTACCATCAGCAACTTTATTTAAAAGTTGTTTCAATTGGTAACAACAACACAAAGATATTTCAGTTAATAGGAAAAACCCCCCTCCAAGTTTCTGCCAGCCACTTCTAAGCCCGCTGATCTCCTTTTATACTCTCTGGCAGATACCCCTTAATCACCAGGTGAACCATCTGCTTGATCGACAGTTTACTCCACTGTCCTATGTACTTGTTCTATTCCTACCACACACTCCTACCACAAAATCTGTTTAACTCAGTTATTCACTTAATTAATACAGTCCCTAATATATATCAGGTGCTGTGCTAGGTACTGGGGATAACAGAAATGAGTAAGGTACAATTTCTACCCTAAAGAAACTCACAACCTGCTGAAAGAAACACACATTTAATGCAAAGACATTAATATTAATAGTAAAATAGATATATATAGGACACAGTAGTGGCACCGAGGACAGGATGATCATTTTTGCCCAGGTAAAGGAGGTAAAAAATGTAAAAACTGCTTGTACTGGAGTTTGAACGCTGAGTAAATGTTTGTCTGGGATCATCCAGCCATGTTTTTAAATATTTAATATGATGTTCAGATACCGTGGAGGCAATATCTGAATCTGTCCTTTGTATGCGCCTCCAGCTCTGAATCTAAACATGGTGGGAGTGGGGGTGGAACTAGGAGGCACATTGCACTGATGATTTATCCTGTTTGTTACAGGCAGAGGAACGGACTAGATACTTCTCAGTCTTCTACCTCTCCATCAATGCAGGGAGCTTGATTTCTACGTTTGTCACACCCATGCTGAGAGGTTAGGATCATTTCTGAGGGGCGCTGTATAAGGCTTTACTCTGGCCAGCCGAAAAGCTGTTCAAGGCTTCCTGCTGTCCACCTTCTCCTTTCACAAGAGCTTGAAAATTTGTGAGAATTTCTTTTAGTTTTGATTCATCTGGTTCAAAAGAAGGATTATGGATTAGGTGATGGGAGAAAGAAAATGGCTATGTCTATGATCTCAAGAACCTGGGCTTGTAGAATAAAGTATCAAAGATTCAAATTCAGAGTTACTCTCCCCCACCCCCATTTTCCTTAGGAGATGTGCAGTGTTTTGGAGAAGACTGTTATGCATTGGCTTTTGGAGTTCCAGGATTGCTCATGGTGATAGCACTTGGTAAGTGTAGTGAAGCAAAGGAAACTGATAATCACTGATGCCTGCCACATGTAAAGCACAATGTAGGCACTTTGCAGAAACCTTTTCATTCAATCCTCATGCCAACCTTATTAGGTAAGTGTTATTGTACGGGATTTCCCTTGACTTTGGAGATAGATTCTTTTTTTTTTTTTTTTTAGAGACAGGGTCTTGCTCTGTCAGCCAGACTGGAGTGTAGTGGAGTGATCATAGCTCACTGCAGCCTCAAGCTCCTGGGCTTAAGCTATCCTCCTGCCTCAGCTAGGGCCAGGTGGTGCATGCTTGACTAATTTTTTTAGTTTTTGGTAGAGATGGGTCTCGTTATGTTATAGCTCACGCTGGTCTTAACCTCCTGTCCTCAAGGGATCCTCCTGCCTCAGCTTTCCAAAGTGCTGAGATTATAGGTGTGAGCTACCACACCCAGCCAACTGTGCAGACAGATTCTAAATGAAGTCCAGAAAGTTTTTTAAAAAGTGCCCAAGGTTACATAACTAAAAAGATATCTCCTGTGGAGCCTTTAAAAAGACCAAATTCTGGGTCCCATGGAGGACCAATTAGGGGCCTGGGTGTCTATAATTTTTTTAGTATCTCAAGTGATTCTAATGTATAGTCAAGATTGTGATCCACTGCTCTACACTATAACATGTAAGGAAGCAAAGAAGATAATTAATTCTCTTGCAAACTAGTTTACTCCATCTGATACTTATTTATCTGGTAATTGGAAGACATTTTTAATTCTCTAGACCTTTTAAAGCAGCTTCTAGGTTTAGCTATTCTGGCCCTGGTCTGCAATGCTCCCAAAGAGTTTGCCCTTGAGCAAAGAGAGTAAGAAGAGGTGGATAAGTAGATGGAAACTAAGGCAACTTAGATCAAGTGACATTCTCTTTACCACTGAGAACCCAGTTCTGGAGAAGAAGGATGTGGTGTTCCTTAGTTTATGCAGCCTAAGGGGAAACTTGGGCATGATTGTCTCTAATCACTGACCTGGAAACCTGTTCTCACTCTGAGCCTCAGGGTGACACCCCCCTGGAAGATATCCAGTCTAAACACATAAAGAGCTCACTAGAGGAAAAAGAGCACAGAGCCTCAATGTTCAGTTTGATTATTTTCTACCAGGGAGGCTGATAGTAATACTCAGAGCTCCCAATGCCAAGGAAATTTATTCCAGGAGAGTTGTGATAATATATTTTCTGCTTCCTTCTCCATTCAAAGCAAAGTATTTTCCCAGATATTTTTATGGTTTTCCACTGATTAGCACTGTCTTCTCCTCTGGATCATTGCTTGACAATAATATTTACATATCAGAGTAATTATGAAGATCAACAAAGATGCTGTAAGTGAAATCTGTTATAAATTATAAGATGTTAAATAAGTGCTAGATGTCATTATTAGCCAATGGCTTCAGTTTTCTGGGTGCTAATAAATAATTCTCTGATCCTTCACTATAATTTAATTAATTAATTAATTTCATGTATTCATCAAACATTTATTTAATGAACCTATTGTGTGCCAGATTCTGTGCTAGATATTGGGGTCTCATTGGTGAATTAATTAGACAGCTATGGAGTTCATGCTCTCAAAGAATTTATATAGTTCAGTATGGAGAGGAAGACAGACAAGTATATAGGAATGTACAATATAGTGTGATCAATATAACAACTGGGAAAGTACAGAGAGAGCTTTAGGAACACATAGAAGGAATGTCTGATTAAGACTTTAAGGGCTGTAAAAAGTTTGCCAAAAGATATGACAGCTAAGGTGAGACCTAAGGGATGAAAAGCAATTAATCAAAGAAGAAATGGTAAGTTGTACAGAAAGAGGATATGGTATCTGTAAGACCAGGAGGTGAGAGATAGCATGACATGTTTAAAGACCTTGAGATAATTCAGATTACCTAGAGCATAAATGAGAAAGATAAAGAGGAGAAATAGGCAGAAACCAGATAATGAAAGACCTTTTAGATCATTAATTAGAACTTTATCATGAGGGACAGTGGGGGGCCCCAAAAAGGTTTTGAATAGAGGCATGATTGTTAGATATTTATTTTTCAATGGTGATTCTATAATGTGGAGAAAGAATTGTGTTCGGGATGAAGCAAGGATAATATTTATCTTGACTACGATTTTTGGCACTCCCTTAAATTTTGTGCTCCAGGTGAGTACCTCACTTAGCTCACCCTATACCTGGCCCTGGTATAATTAGCAAACTTTGGTATGATTAGATATGTGAAGTAAGAAAGACAATAAGTCAAAATTAAGTGTAGGGTTCTGACTTGAGTAACTGGGTAGATAGTGGGGTCATTAACTGAGACAGATAATGAGGGAGAAGAGGTTTGGGGCAATGTCGATGAATTTAGTTTTCAACATATATTTTAGATGTTCTTGGAACATCTAATTGGAGTTACCAAACAGTCATTGGGAAATACAGGTTTTAGAGCTCAGAAGAAATATTTGACCTGTAGATAAATATCTGGAGTCGTTTATATATGGGTAGTAATAAACTGTGAAGATAGGTAACTAAGTGCTAATAAGAGTAAGGTAGTAAG
Source organism: Avahi laniger (assembly GCA_963575035.1). NCBI lineage: Eukaryota > Metazoa > Chordata > Mammalia > Primates > Indriidae > Avahi > Avahi laniger. Next base: position 11,515 of record CAUYSK010107362.1, on the reverse strand, counting down.
AGGGCCTAGGACCAAACCCCAAGGAATACCAGGATTTAAAAGACAGGCAAAAAAGAAAAGCTCACAAATGAGACTAAGAAGGAATGGCCAAAGTGGTAACAGTGCTATCTTGGCTACTAAGAGGATTTCAAGAAGAAGGGACTCATTCCAAGTGACAAATGTTACTGAGTGGGAAATTGAGAAAAGTGTAAAAAAAGTCTATTAAATCTAACAACAAGGAGTTCACTGATATGGTGATATTAGTTATGATAGATTGATGGAAGCTAAAGAGTGATTAGAGTAGTTTGGGAAGTAAATAAGAGGTAAGAAAGTGAAAACAGTAAGTATTTATAGCTGGAAGGTGACATGGATTCAAGAGAGAATATTAAGCATGTTTAAATATTATTAGGAAGAATCCAATAGAGAAAGAGTTTGAACATATAAATAAAGACAGTATAATGAGTATGAAAACACACATGAAAGAATTAGCTTTGGACAGGAAGAAAAGCATCACCCTCACCTAAATGGAGTGAGGAGAAAATGAATGTGGATACAGGAATTATTAGATTTGGTGGCAGGAAGTTGAGGGAATTTCATTTGAAGACTTCCATTTTTTTTGTTAAGTAAGAGGCAACATCATGTATTAGAGGCAATAGATAGTAGAGAATTTCAAAATTCCTACTCATCTTCTTCAGTTAAGTGGCCTTGAAATTTAAGTGTGACCTTAGTGGATTACATAGTCTTCCTTTTATCACTCTACGGTCACTATTGCAACCAGCATTCCTGAGGTGTCCAGTCTCCTGCTAGGATCATTCTTAGTTTCAGGATTAGTTTATTTCCCATCCAAAATTTTCCTCTTGTCTAGGTACCTCTTTATCTGCCCACTTGACTCCCAGAATTAGCATTCTTTCCCTGAACTATTATTCTGGTCATTGATGAGAAAGCTATTGTAGGTAAAGTGTGCTATCTGGAGAACTTTGGAGAAACTGAGAGGATGCATAAAGAAAAGTGGTAGAGTGAATGTGACTGAGAGGAATGGAGAGATACTAGAAAGTTAAGGGAGAGAAAAGTAAGGTGATTCATGCCTTCTGATGTGTGAGAATACCGGAAAATGCTACTGGTCACTGAGAAAGGCATCTTTAGCAGAAGATTTATTAGAGGAACATCTCACTGGAGCTAGGAAATCTGTTAAGGAGAAAAGTACCTCTGGGAGGGCACAAAGGTAGAGTCTTCTCATTGATTTTTCTTTAATAAAATTTTAAAACACAACACTTACCATTTTATAGTTATAAAAGTAATACCAGCTCATTGTTAATCTGGAGAATAAAAGGAAAAATAACAAAATAAAATTCACCTAAAATTAGCTGTGGAGATGCAATTAAAGGATAAAGATGCAGGTTAAGGGAAATGGAATGAACTCAAGAACAGAAATCATATAGAATAGAATTTTTTGTAGGAATGATGAATAGTGGTTAGAGCATAGGGTACCTAAAGAAGAAGAATAAAACATAAAGTGGGAAATGATAGGTCAAAGTGTGCTCCTTTGAGGATAGAGGCCTTGTATTTTTTACTTGTATTCCCTTGTACAATGCATAACTCAAGAATTAGTGAATGAGATGTTTTATAGGGACTGAAAGCATAGATTTTTGAGTCAGGCCTCAGGTCAAAAATGAAGTTTCTGGCAACTTCCAGCTGTGTAACCTTGTATAAGTTGCTTAATTTCTTTAATCTTCAGTTTCTTCATGTGTAAAATTGGAGTAGTAGCACATATTTTGTCAGGTTAAGTCAGTTAACATATTAATATGAAAAATGCTTAAGAACTTACAATAATAAACCTTCAATAGATGGTAGTGATAGCAATAACCGTCAGGATAATAATGACTTTGGGAAGGCCTTTCATGCCAGGAGTTTGAGTTTGTTAAGTAGATCCTGGAAAGAAAAATTTGACATCAGATTAGAGAAGGAAGAGATCAGGGAATGAGAAACTAGTTGGTGTCCATTTTAATAATCTAGGATAGAAGCTGTGAAGTCCTGATCAAGGGTGGTAGCAGTGGTGATGTAAAGGGGGGTATGGGGGCCGACAGACAATGCATTGAAGAAAGAGGATCAGTGATAGGTGGTAACATTTCAGATATGGAGATGGAGAAAGAAGAGCAAGAAGTCAAAGATGACTTCCATTTCTGTGATTACATGAAAGTATTAACAGATATCTCTCTTAACAATTGACCGTTTTATCTTTTCTTGGCACCTGTAATTTTTATAACCCCAAAGTCAGGAAATGTAAGTCAGTTACCTCTTTATGAGATTTGCCAGTCACTCCCACAGTTTAACAGTCTGCCCTTTGCACTGACATACTGAATGAGAAGCTAAAAACCCTCTTTATGTATCAACTGCAGTTGTGTTTGCAATGGGAAGCAAAATGTACAAAAAACCACCTCCTGAAGGAAACATAGTGGCTCAAGTTTTCAAATGCATCTGGGTAAGTCCATGAATTGTTTACCTGCCTTTTTGAATCAAAAGAAAAAGATGCTATGCTGAGAATATGGGTCTTCAAACCTGGGTATACATTTTTCTCAATGACCTCTGTTCTATTTCCATACCTTGTGAGAGCTGAGATTAATTTGTCCTCCTCTGTGCCTCTACTTAACCATTAAGTTAAAAAAAAAGGTAATCATTTTTAAAAATTGGCAACAAGATTCTGAAGTATTGTTATATGTGGTACCAACAGGAAATAAGCATAGGTAAAATTATATCTGAAATATTCTGAAATTCAATTCCTAATGAGGTCAAAGAATTGGAGTAAGTCACTAACCGTATATGTATTTGAGGAAAGGGATAATAAATTGGAAAAGGCAGGGGATGGTTTCTCTTTGTACCTCCCTGATGTCTGTGCTCTGCCCTAGTTTGCTGTTTCTAACCGTTTCAAGAACCGTTCTGGAGACATTCCAAAGAGGCAGCACTGGCTAGACTGGGCAGCTGAGAAATATCCAGTAAGTTGGAACTGCAGAAACATCTTATGGCTCAGTGGAGTCTTTCCTGATGTTCAAACTGATTCTCTCCTACTGCATTCAACTTCTTCTCTTACTTTTTTGGGGGCACTTCTATTTTATGCAAGAAAACCATGTATAGAACTTCTGGCAATTCTGCCTGCTCTTCTTCCTTCTTGTAGAAGCAGCTCGTTATGGATGTAAAAGCACTGACCAGGGTACTATTCCTTTATATCCCATTGCCCATGTTCTGGGCTCTTTTGGACCAGCAGGTAAGAATAGTTCTTTTGAAAGCTACTTCTTCGTACAGCTACTTCCCTTGCATAGGAAAGGGATTTCTCATAATACCATCTGTTTTCCCTAGGGTTCACGATGGACTTTACAAGCCACCAAGATGAATGGGAATTTGGTAAGTAGAAGAGATTCTAGAGAAGTCTACTATTTTCTTCATCATTCATATTAAGGAAAAATTAATTTATTTGTGTTTTTTCCTGAAAACTGACTTAAGGTCATTAGAATGGTGCATTTAGCCTGAAGGCACAGTGTAGGCAAAGATAAAAGAAAGCTAGCCTAGAGATAAAAACCAGAATTTTGTCTTCAGAAATCAGGAACAAAAGGATGGGAAAGGTTTTAATGTATACGAGGAAGCACTGAGAGGATAACAAATGAAGTGATACAGACCTAGGATGGTGATTTTCTTCTATCTAAGCACAGCAGAGACAGGTTTGATTGGTGCTACTTCACAATTGTTCCATCTGTCAGTAGGGATCACAGCAGGGAACCTGTAGGAAATGGAATATTTTGTACATGGATATGGAAGGAATGAGAAGGTTGTAAATATTATTTTCTTTTTGTCTAATCTCCATTCTTTGGTCCACTCAAACAAAGTCCCATCTCTGCTCCTAATTGTTCACTTTTTAGATTATTGTATTATTTTTCTACCTTCTCAGTTCTGAAGAAGATAGGGTGGAATGATACCAGAGTCATATTAATCAGTCTATTTGTAGCCTGCAAAATATAAATTTACCTTTTCCCTCCCTCTGGTTGTCCAGAATTTACTATGGTGGTCCTCTTGTTGACCCACTGGAGAACAACTTTGGAAGCACTATGTGTCAGACGGAGTCTTTGCCCTAACCATGATATCTTGTCCTTCACGTTATTTCCACCTACAACTGCAGTTGCTGAGATTAATAAAAACACACCAACTCTATTCTCTCTCAGGTTAAGGAAAGCATAGGTCATAGAAAAGAATATTTTTCCTTAGGCCCATCTCCCTTCAGCAAAAAATAGCCAAAAGCCATCCCAAATCTGTTCCCATCCCCAAATACTCTTGCAAGCAATATAGTGGCCCTGAACCAAACACCTGATGAATTGTCTCTTATATGCTTCTCATCTGCTAATTAGCAAAATTGTTGATCTAGGTTTTTCTTATCTTTGTCCACCATCTAAATATAATTTATTATAATGTTTCAGGGTTTTTTTGTGCTTCAGCCGGACCAGATGCAGGTAGGAGACTTCTCTATAGCTATGGGGACTTAGTTCTTTCCTCATCTGTGCCTTTACCTACAATATTAGGATTAATAACCATAATTTGATGCTTTTCTCCTTATATGCTAAGGAGGGCCAAACTCAGAGATGAAAATATTTTCCTTAAGCCCTGCACTTCCCCTTCATATTCCCTGTTAAGTGAATAGCTCCTGCCCAATTCCAGGGAGAGTGAGTTTTGAGCCACAGGTTAAGTATAAGCATTGGATTTTTTTTCCATGTCATGATAGTATGATGGAAATATTGTCAAAGAAAGTGTAAGGCTTTGTTGTGTGAAAAATGAAGTCAGAATTTCTGTTTACTGGTAATTCTCAGTTCTTTTTTTTTAATCCTTTGTTCCACAGTCCCAGTTCTTCCTTCTTTCCTTCCTTTCTTCTGGTCCTGACATTTTCCCCTTAGGCTGTGGGACTGGAGAATATGGGTGAAAATGGGAGGGAAAAGGGCCTAATATGATTGACAGAAAAACAGGCTCAGAGTGAAGCTGGTGTCTTGGGATATTTGGAAGCTAAGCTGCTGTACAAAGGAAATAAAGTCTTTGGGTGTAAAGGTATTGGGAAATGTGGAATCCTTCTATACTTATAATGATAAAAGTGTGTGTGGATATGAGAGAGAGTGTACACAAGCAAATGAGAGCAGTGCTCATACTCACAATAGAAAAATTCTTGTAGCTAATCTTCTTTACCATGGTGTTACAGGTACTAAATCCCTTTCTGGTTCTTGTCTTCATCCCGTTGTTTGACCTTGTCATTTATCGTCTGATCTCCAAGTGTGGAATTAACTTCTCGTAAGTGCTCACTGTGCTTGTATTACTCCAAACTGACTCAATCTTTGCCCAGTTTGATAATGATTCAATGTCAGTATTTTTCTCCTTAGTGATAATTTGTTTTGACTCATCATTTATCTGCTTCTATTTTTCCATGTTAGATTAAGTGCCTATTAACACTGAAAAATGGGAATTATATCTAATTAATGAGAGTCAAAGTCATTACTATGGACTTAACTATGTGATGTTTCTGGAAAGTCAAAAATATGTGCGATTAGGCTCCTAAACCAACTTGCTCCTTGTTCTTGAATGTTGTCTCTTCAAAGAAGCCCAAAGCCTTTGATGACTACTAATCCTTTTAAATCTCCTGTTGTTCCTATAAAACAAATGGGAGACTGCGTAGGACTGGGGATAGAATTGTTCCTAATTACTGCTTTTTCCTTATTCTAAATAGAAGTGTTATTCTTTGTAAAGTTTGGCAGAAGAGGGTTTCAAGCCTTCTTTCATCCTTGATTTAATAGTGATTTCATTTTGATGACCATTTTACCAAATTCACATGGTCTTTGGTCATTTACTCATTCATTGAGCAGATATTTTAGGGAGTTTAGTACCAAGTGTCATACAAATGTAAATCAAGCAAAAATCTTTCCCTCAAGGAGTATTATATAGTAGGGAGCTAGAGCAGATGCAAGTTATATATGTAATACAACTGTTACATAGGTAAAATATGTTAAGTGCCCTAGAAAAGGAAAATCAAAGTGCCAAGGGAGCAGAGAGGAGGAAGAGCCCTTCCTGCTGCCAAGGTCAATAGACTTCTGAAGAGGAAAATGAAGTGAAGCATGTACAGCACCTGGCATTTGTCAAATGTTCGATAAATCTGGTTATATTGCTATTATTTTTGGTGTTATAATGAATAGAAAAATCATCATAAGCAAAAGTAGAGGTGAGAAAATGTGGTGCATTACAGAGAAAAGCAGTTCAATGTGACTCAAGTGACAGGAGAAAGACGGATGTGTGAAGGGAAGTTCTAGGAAATACTTTGAAAAGTAATCGAGACCAAATCAGGAAAAGTCTTTAAGAATAGGCTAAGGAGAGTGGATTTTATACTTAAGAGTCTAAAGTTTAGATATAATTGCCTCTCTCTTTCCTCTGCAGATCACTTAGGAAAATGGCTGTTGGTATGATCCTAGCATGCCTGGCATTTGCAGTTGCAGCAGCTGTAGAGATAAAAATAAATGTGAGTTCAATAAATCTTAAGCTCCTTGAGGGCAGGATAATATCTGTACTATTCATTCTTCTGACTTGTTGAATCTTGATACCCTGGGATCTAGCACAGTACCTGTTTTATAGGAGGTGCATAGTAAGTATTTGTGATAAATGAGCAGATACAGGGTAGAGCAGCAATGCAAAATGAGGCCCACCTCCCACCTGAATGATTCAGAGTATATTTTCAGGGAATTCCTAAAATCTAATATCCAAGATATCTAGCCATCACTTTAGGGAACATATGATGCCTTTCTAGGTACTCAAACAAATATCTTTTGGCAGATTGAGTAGCCACTATTGGGGAATGAAAGATACAGCGATGGCCAAGTCAAGAATCATGGATTTTGTTACCTGAGATTGATGCTTGCTATACTGACCTTGTGTTTCCTCCTCCAAACTGCCTTCAGGGTTTTCTAAGCCAAATACTCTTCAGAAGGAGAAAACCATATTCTCTTGGCTAGATGGGCTACGCTGTCAGAAACAGGAATGAGATATGTGTTCCCATTGTATCTGAAGGATTATTTGTTGGTGATTCCGACATGTGTTCTCTGTCCCAAGGGAATGGCTCCACCCCAGCCAGGTTCCCAAGAGATTTTCCTGCAAGTCCTGAATCTGGCAGATGATGAAGTGAAGGTGACAGTATTGGGAAATCAAAACAATTCTCTGTTGGTAGAGTCCATCAAATCCTTTCAGGTGAAGTATGGACCTGAATTAAGTAGAAACTCTATATGCTGTATTGTCCTTAACTTTTTCTTTATATTAATTATATCATAAGCACCTTCCGAGGTCCTTAGATAATCTTTGAGAACATGATTTTAATGGGCACATAATATTCCATCCTATAGATATAACATAGTTTATTTAGACATTTCCTTATAGGTATTCAAATTTTATATTATTATGCATAATCCTATATGAATATTCTTACTCATAAGTCTTTATGCATGCCTCTAATTATTTCCTATGATAGATTACTAGAAATAAAATTACTAAATTAAAGAAAGGAATTACTAGGTTGAAAGTATCTGATGAGGTCACCCACCCTGAGAGATTATGAGATTGTGAAATCCAAGATGGGGTAGAATGCAAGCGTGACAGATACTCCATTCTACAGAAAACACCACACTATTCCAAACTGCACCTGAAAACAAAAAGTCAGGATTTCCACTTCCACCTGAAATATCACAATTTGTCTGTCTACACTGAGCATTCTGTGAAGGAGAAGAACTGGTACAGTCTGATCATTCGTGAGGATGGGAAAAGCATCTCTAGCATGATGGTAAGTTGAGAAATTGCCCAGGTTCTAAGTTGTCATCTCAAAGTAAGCTGACTGGCTCATCAATATCTTACCAACCATCTGCCTGATGATCAAATTTTCTGGTTATAGTTTCTTTTTTGTCAGCTGTTACTGATTTTTACTTTTCTCTATTGTAGGTAAAGGATGTAGAAGGCAAAACAACCAATGGGATGGCAGCCATGAGGTTTGGATGTCAAGGAGATACCAGGCCACCCTGTTCTTTTGAATTTTGGATCACTTCTGATCCTTGGGTTTCAGATTAAGAGGCCTTTCATTCTACTTGTTCTGAACAGAAATTCTTTCTCTGCTAGAATATCAGGGGCACTGGTGTCAGAAGGCATTTTCCAGGACAGTGAGAGGCAGATAGACTTTTTTTCTCATGTGGGATCAAAGATGACCCTGCATCTGCGTATGCCCCCTGTGCTCTGCTGCATGAATTCTTTCTGCTGAATTTTTTATCCATTCATATTGCTCTCAGGAAAATAACTGAGTACTTCCCTCTCTGTGATCACCAGAGAGAAATTTAGAAGTGAGCAAATAATCTTCTCTTCATTGTTAGTAATTGAATATCTATCTTTTAAATTCTAGTGTTTATTATAAACCTATAGAAGTACCATGGTATATTACACATTTGAAGTCAAAAGATTTGGTTTTGAATCCAGATAAGGCTGATGCCAGACAGATAAGAGAGAGAGATAGAGCACAAAAGAGGTCACCTGCTCTTTGTAGCAGGTATTAGACATGAAATAGACAGATACACATGCCTATGGCCACTGAGATCATGTGGTTGCTGTTGGGAATAGCATTTTAGAAGAAAATTTTTACTGAAAAGTCTGAATTTCACTAAAGGGTAGGACAGTCATAATAACTTGATTTGAATATGCTTTAGAAAAAGTAAACAGTTCAAACTAAGACAACAGTGGAGCCAGAGAGCCAGAGAGCCATAGGCATCCAAGAAGGGGCATTTTCTACGTCACTGCAGGATGATCTAAAGTCCAGGAATTCGCATTCAGGACTCTAGAGGGACTTCCATTCTTATCCCTTAGGCCAGAGACCAGTCAAAAACTATCAAAACAGAAATGTACCAAAAACCCATCTTGAGGGGAAAATCTAGGTACCCAGGTTCAGAAGACTGGAAAGGTAGTTCCGGAAGAGTCCAAAATTTCTGCAGACTCCAAAACACTGATAACAACCCACTATGGGCTGGTAGTCTGAATTCTGCATAAGTCAAATTGGACTTCATTTATAAAGGGATAAGATATCAGTTTTATATAAATATCATTATATCATTATATATACATAATTATCTTATTTTTTTTAGTAAAGTCTCAGTTGATGAATTCCACTATTATAAGGGAAAGAAATTGGATGCACCTAAACTGGATTAGTAAGGAAACTCTGATTGACATGGGTGATCATAATAGCGTCCATCCAGGTGAAGGCGTGACAGACAAAATGTTAACACTTCAAGAAGTTAGGATTAGCTAAGACTGCAGATTACTTCTTACATGTGAGTTCACCAATTTGTCCAGTTAAAAATATACATCGTGTACCTTTTATGTGCCATCCACTATTCTAGGCACTGGAAATATAGTGATAAACAAAACAGAACAGGCCCCTACCCTTTGTTATCAGGTGTCCTGTTTGGGTGTATTTGTCTGATGTGTAAATAATGTCTCTACCCTCAGGTTTATTAACACTTTGCATAAAGATGTCAACATCTCCGTGGGTACAGACACCTCCCTCAATGTTGGTGAAGACTATGGTGTGTCTGCTTACAGAACTGTGCAAAGAGGAGAGTAAGTGCATTGCCCCTGTGGACATTTTACTTTTATCAACAATTGTATTTTAAATGCTATCTTTGTATATAGGTGGGGAACATCTTGGCTCATTTTGAGTATAGAAAGACTCCTGTTCTTTTTCAACTCTTGCTTCCTTCCTTCAGCCTCACTTTTTCTACATAGATATATTGAGATCATGATTATTGTGAAGATCATACTGTATAGTTAACCCAGCCCATCAATGTGAATTTTGCAAAGCTTATTATTGGTTCACTCCTACCAAAGGAAGTACCCTTTGGTTCCTTCCATTGGCACCTCATTACTTAGAGTTTATCCTCTTGGGTTCACTGTTTTATGGTGTTTCACTAAGTCATAAGATTTGTATGAGAATAGTTCAACTGGACTTGAAGTCCACAAAAGAAGATGATTTGTTCAGGTTTAAGATTTAAAAAAAATATCTAACAAGCAAGCAATCAAGAACTCAAACTAGGGGCAGAAACCTGGCATGATAACTCACTCCTAGAAACATCTCTCTTCAAAGAGAAATGTGACTTCACTGCTTTATTCACCATCAGTAGAGAGATGAGATCACTTTCCCTAGAGATCAGAATGCTTTTCTAACCTGTGATGTTTATTCTAATCTAAACTCATTCTGTTCCAGATACCCTGCAGTACATTGTAGAACAGAAGATAAGGACTTCTTTCTGAATTTGGGTCTACTAGACTTTGGTGCAGCATATCTGTTTGTTATCACTAATGTAAGTAGCTCACAGCCCTCCCTCCCCACCACCTCCATCTTCTGTACTCTTGGCAGGGACAAAAGATGATAAAGAAGAAGATTCTGCGGCCAGACAGGAACACATACTTATTTCTAGTGTAAGATAACAAGTTCTATAATGACTTTAGAAAGCCCATTGTCTCCATAGGGGATGTTAAAAGTGATAACATCAGCATTTAATTAATTTTGAATTAATTTTTATATATAGTATAAGGTAAGAGGTTCAATTTTATTCTTTTGTATGTGTATAACCAGATGTCTCAGCACAATTTGTTCAGAAGACTATTCTTCCCCCATCAAATGGTCTTAGCATTCTTGTCAAAAATCAATTGAGCATATATATGAGGGCTTATTTCTGCATTCTCAAATCTATTTCATTGATCTGTGTCTATCATTGTGCCAGTACCACACTGTCTTGATTACTGTTGCATTGTAGTAAATTTGAATTCAGAAAGTGTGAGTCTCCAAACTTGTTCTTTTTGGGGATTGGTTTGTCTATTCTGGGTCCCATGAATTTCTATATGAATTTTAGGATCAGAAGCTAGCTGGGATTTTGATAAGGATTATGTTAAATCTGAAGATCATTTTGGGGAATAGTATTGTCATCTTAATAATATTAAGTCTTCTGATCAGTGAACATGAGATGTTTTTTCATTTATTCAGGTCTTCTTTAATTTTTTCAACAATATTTTGTAGTTTTCAGAATAGAAATTCTGTATTTGTTTTGTTAAATTTATTCCTAAGTATTTTATTCTTTTCAAACCTCTTGTTAATGGAATCATTTTCTTAATACCATTTTCATATTTTCTTTGCAAGTTACAGAAATATAATTTATTTTTATATGTTGGTCTTGTATCATGCAACCTTACTAAACTCATTTATTAGTTCTAATAGTTTTTTAGTGAATCCCTTAGACTTTCTACATACAAGATTATATCATCTGAAAATGGAGATAGCTTTACTTCTTTCTTTTCAATTTGTATGCCTTTTATTTATTTTCCTTGCCTAATGGCTCTGGCTTGAACCTTTAGAAGCTGAGATAGCAGACATCCTCTTAGGGAGTAAGCATTCAGTCTTTTATCATTACGTAGGTTATCTGTGGGTTTTTCATAGATACCC
>CAUYSK010107361.1:0-13758 GCA_963575035.1 Avahi laniger | reverse complement strand
CTCACACTTGTAATCCTAGCACTCTGGGAGGCTGAGGTGGGAGGATCGCTTGAGCTCAGGAGTTCGAAACCAGCCTGAGCAAGAATGAGACTCTGTCTCTACAAAAAATAGAGAAATTAGCCAGTGTTGTGGCGCACACCTGTAGTTCCAACTATTCAGCAGGCTGAGGTAGGAGGATTGCTTGAGCCCAGGAGTTTGAGGTTGCTGTGAGCTAGGCTGACACCACGGCACTCTAGCCCAGGCAACAGAGACTGTGTCTCAAAAAAAAAAAAAGAAGAAGAGGAAGATCACAATTAAGCCAACTGGAAATATGGTGTCAACGTGTCTGTTTTGGGGGGAGGACCAGTTCACTTGAACAAGGTCACTGTGACTCAAATATTATGCTGTAATGATGTTATCCTGAAAGAGCCTCAATAAATCTAACCACTTATAAATGTCTAGATAATACAAATTTGGCAAGATCTAAAGACCAGCTAAGATTGAAACTGACAGCCAAAGGAGAAAGTTGTTGAAACACTGGAAGCTCCCATGGGATGATATTGTGTTAATAGTCTGAACTGAAATAAATTTGATATCCTTGGCCATGGGAGGATTTCCCATCTCTGCAATAGCGTTTGAGGTGTTAAGATGCTCATATCCACAGACAAGAGGCCAGGGAGGTAACTAAGACAGGCCCAGACGTCAGCTGCTAAGGGATGACATCAAGTACCTTTCTTCAGAGAGTGATCAAAGGTTTATGGCAACCAGGGATCAGATCCAGTGATTGGAAGATTCCTCCCTCAGAAGTATTGAAGACTTCAACCAGGCAGATTGGCTTTGAACACAGAAGGGAGGGATCACTTTAAGGACAAGGCCAAGGGAAGTCTTGGTAGGAAATAAAATGTTGGCTAGAGAGAAGAGAGAAATAAAAAGTTTGAAAACCCAGAAAAGAATAAAGGGAAGGGAAGGGAAAGGGGACATAGGGAAGGAATCATTGAGGAGATGAAGAAATTGAAAAAGTTTTGGTCACGTCCAGCTTTCGATAATTCCATTTCAGGTGGAGATGGGCTACTAGGACATGGGTAGGCAGAAGGCGAACAAAGGGGAAAGATCAGCACTGGGGAGAGATTTGGAACAGACTGAAAATTGGACATAGTCAAGGAGAATAAATGGCCATAAAGATCATGGTAATATGATGGGATATCCTGAAGCAGGATCAGAGACCGGGGTTCGAGTCCCAGTTCTGTCTCTAACTTTGGATAAGCCACTCCATCTTTCTAGATTTGTTTCTTCACGTCTAAAGTGATGGGGTTAGACCAAGTGACCTTGAACATTCCTTCCCTCTTCTACAGCCCTCAATTCAACAAAGGCGTTACGAAATCAGAGACTTACATAAATGGCACCTTCCAGATTGGAACATGTATTTAGCTTTTCTAAGTAGAAAATGCTTTGAAGGGAGGAATAAAAGGTTCCACTCAACACTTGGCGAGCAATATTTGTTCTGTAAAATAATTAGCAAGCAAGCATTATTAAACAGGGTTGTCACATAATTATAAGAGAATTAAAAGGAAAAAATGAATTCAGGAGATTCAGTTTTCCCTCCCATAGATCAGTAGGGTGATTAACATAAACCATGGGAGGATGGCTAGTAAAGATTCATGCAGGAGGAGAGAGCCACCGTCAAACGGAAAGAGTGCTGGTCTAGAGATCAGGAGCCTTGAGTTCTAGTCCCAGCTCTGCCACTTCTAGGACATGGACATGTCATTTCCTTTCTGTGCCTCAGCTTCCAGAAGAAGGCTAAAGATCGTGGACTCCAGCCTCCCACAATATCCCTGCCCATGGTCATCTAGTTGTAATTATTTTAAAAAATAGTTTGTTATTCCTATGTATTTGAACTAATAAGGCCCATCTAGGAAAGTGTTTTATATATTTGCAAAAGAGGTAACATAATGCAGGGAACTGGCTACACAGGTAGTGGAAGAGCTAGAAGACAGAGGACAGTGAGGCACCCAGACATTAGCAACAGCAGGAAGCCACTGCCACTCTGGGCTGCAGGGACACAAGGGAGAGGTGCTGGGTTTACCTCGTGGAAGCTGGAACTATAGTGGGTCCAGCTGGTGGGAGCAGGAGCCACAGAGGAGACACAGCCACCGTCAGAGGTGCCGAGATTGAGGGACAGAGGATTGGGGAGAACATCCCGGCTATTCCTTCCCCCGCATGCCAATCTTCTGCCAGCGCCTCTATTAGCTGGATCCAGCTAGAAACCAGCCGGCACAGGAGCCTGGCAAATGCAGCCTGCAGGGTTCGGCCCCTCTTCCCTGCAGAGGAGGGAAAGGCCACGGAATGGACCTGAGGACTGACACAGATGCAAATCCTACTTTCTTATAACTTCTACCGATAAGTCCTGCATCAGCCTAGAATCCAAGTCTTTGCATATTTGAAGACATACATCTAGTTATGCCTTGTTGCTGTTGTTGGTTAAAAAAAAAAAAAAGTAGAATAGACCAGAGCCAAGGACAGAGCCCTGTGTCACTCCACTGGAGACCTCCTTCCAAGTTAACTCAGAGCCATGAACCAAAGCTCACTGGGTAGGATTGCACAGCCAGCTCCAGATCCATGTAGCAGCAAGGAAATTGTGCAAGACTTCATCAAATTCTTTACTTAAATCACAACATATAGTATCTGTGCCAGTCAGTTCCCTTCGCTTAGCACCTGAAGCACACAGGGTGCTCAACTAATACCTGCTACACTGAAGTTGAATACAATTATCTTGATTTATACACTTAATGATCCTGTTTAAAGAAAGTTAATATGGTTATTTTAGCAGGATATAACAAGGAACCCATGCTGGCTGCTGGTGATCACCATTTTCCTCTTTAAATGTTTATAAACCTGTTTGTCCCAGACTTATGCTAGAGAGCAACAGAAATGTCACCAATCAGTTATTTCTGGAATCCAATTTTTTCCATTTGAAAACCGGGCCAACATTGCCCCACCCAGTCTTTGAGTACTCTCCTATCTTCCTGAAAACTGTAAAGATTCTGGTTGTTGCCTGAAGCCTCATAAGTATTGACTCTGTCTTCTCCCCAGTGGGAATAATATTAACCCTTCCCATGCCACAGAGCCGTGGAAGGATCCAGGAAGATGGGAAGGCACTGAGCGCAGCTAAAACAGTCACTTAGGGGTGTCCACGCAGGAGCTGTGTGGATCCTTGTGAGAACAGCTCCCACAGAGCAGCGCAGTCACATCCTGCAGCCCCCAAAGTGAAAGCCACAAGCGGGACCAGACCCCATTTGCAATCAGGGAGACTCCTAGTGGGGCTGAACCTGTGATCCTGGTGCTGCTGTTTAAAAAGCTTACAAATAACTGCACAGGAAGCTGGCCAGGGCACAACAGAGGTTAGACCCACGGAGTTTTCTTCTCTCTCCCTCTTTCTCTTCCTCTTTTCTCTTCCTCAATTTCCTCTCCCTCTGAATCAGTGTGTTAGAGTTACTATAACTGCATTAGCTACTCAGGAAGCTGTGCTGTAGGCAGCTCATGAAGCAGAAGCTAAGAACCTGGGAGAACAGCTGAATGCCCAAGTTGCCAGCCTCATACACCCTCTGCCTCCCACAAGGTGTCTGGTCTTGGACGGGGCTGTGCAGAGGACGCATTGCCCACAAAGAAAGTGTGGAAGGAAACTTTCCAATCCTCTCCTAAACCTATAGGAATCCCCTCTGTGCTCAACCAATGCTTGACAAATGCAAGAATGAATTCATATAACCCACCTTCTGCCTAGCCCATGAAGATTCTTGATAGCCTTAAAGTCTGAGGATATATGCAGAAACTACTTTGTTAGCTGCAATTTTCTGTCTTGTTTCTCTCTCCCAAGGTGAAGCAAGGAGGCTGCTAAAGATTCATAGACATTGATTAAAGATGTGTGCAAAGATTTAGACATGAGGATATTTACTGATGCTCTCGTAGCAGAAAATTGGAAACAACCTAAATGCCCAAAAGTATTGTTTAAATACAGTATGGTACATCCATCCAATAGGATACTGTGCAGCCATTAAAAATCATGTTGTTGACGGGTAGATGGAATGATGTTTACAACATCCAAATGCAGAACGCTGTACACACAGAGGGAATTTTTTCAAAAGATTTTTTTTTTTTCTTTGAAACAAATTCTCACTGTGTTGCCCGGGCTAGAGTGCCGTGACGTCATCTTAGCTCACAGCAACCTCAAACTCCTGGGCTCAAGCGATCCTCCTGCCTCATCCTCCCGAGTAGCTGGCACTACAGGCATGCGTCACCATTCCCGGCTAATTTTTTCTATATATTTTTAGTTGTCCAATTAATTTCTTTCTATTTTTAGTAGAGACGGAGTCTCGCTCTTGCTCAGGCTGGTTTCAAACTCCTGAGCTCAAACAATCCGCCCGCCTCAGCCTCCCAGAGTGCTAGGATTACAGGCGTGAGCCACCACGCCCAGCCTCAAAAGATGTTTTAACAGTGATTGCAACCAGTAGATTTATGAATGGATTTTTTATTTTCTTCTTTTTTGCTTATATGTATTTTCCAATTTTTCTATAGTAATGTGCATTGCTCTTGAAACAAAAGGGGGGGAATAATAAAAGCTAATTTTTACTAGCAAGAAAGAAATAGGCCTAGCACTTTGGGAGGGCAAGGCGGGAGGATTGCTTGAGGTCAGGAGGTCAAGACCAGCCTAAGCAAAACTGAGACCCTGTCTCTACAAAAACAGAAAAATTAGCTGGGTGTGTTGGTGCATGCCTGTAGTGCCAGCTATTAGAGAGGCTGAGGCAAGAGAATCACTGGAGCCCAGGAATTCGAGATTGCAGAGAGCTGTGATGAGGCCACTGCTGCACTCTAGCCTAGGTGATAGAGCAAGATCTTGTCTCAAAAAAAAAAAAGAAATAGGGAACGTCCCCTCTTTCAAGGCTGTCTTCCAGTACCTTATTCTCTCAGGTAGATATACAGCCAGGTTGGACCCTGTCGTCCAGCTTGGCCGTGGAAGCCACCTTGACTCTGAGCAGAAGCTTCCTTGGAACCAGTGTCTACCTTGAGACAAGTTATTAAAAAAACGGAGCTATCCTGGCCAACTTCTCACCCCTCAGGACCAAGAGCCACTTCAGCCCAAAGAAAACAGCAGTTCCAGAGCCTGTGGGTTCTCGAAGCAGAACAGCAGCCCTAGCATGCGAAAGGTATCTTTCTCCCCCCCTCCCACTGCTGAAGGTTTGCAGACAGCTTCCTTTCCATCCCACAAGAGGAGACAGGCAGATGAGTCATAGCACTGGCTCAGATTAAAGGAGTATTATTGTCTTAGCAGAAATGGATCTATTTTATTATCTGTTTCTTGACACCTTACACATAGATATGTTTTTCCCACCAGACTAACAATTCCCTTAGAAAGTCAACAATGTCGTTTGCTGAAGTTAAAAAATGATCAATAAGAGTTAGGAAGTCGTATGTCCGAAGAGCTGCCAGGCTGAAAAGATGCAGTGGAAATACTGAGGAAGGTGGTTTATAACCCTCAGACTCTAGATTCAAGTCTGCAGAGTGATGCCATTCTTCTAAAAATATACAGAGGAACTACAGGAACCCTCTCCCCTTTCTCTCTCTCTCTATTTTTTTTTAAATTAAGAAATATCCCAGAATTGGTTAGCAGAGGGAGATTTACCACCTCAGATTTCACTGTTTTTAACGGGGACAATGGTCGTCCATACTATTTTAAGGACTTCCTTCTCTTACACAGATTTTTCCATACTGGGAGGACAGATAAGGTATGTTCCACTGATGTTCCTCGTTAAAACCCACACGCGTGCCAGCAGTCATTTCCCTTTGTCCTGCTGTCCCATGACAACAGATTGCATGTCATAGGAAATTGGAATGAAGACCTTATTTTGTTTGGATCTCTCCTCTCCATTGTTTAATTCCACACTCAGTTTTTCATTCTCTGTCTGCCTCCTTTTGCAGAAATATACTATGAGTGCATACAGGGACAGCTAGATGAATAGGTGATGTTTTTCTAAGGACTCACCTCAGAGGCTTTTCAAGGCACGTTGACCAGCTCTTCCTTCTCCTTGCCCCCAAGCATGTATCTCTGGACCAAAATGTACTAGGTACTCAGGAAAGACCTGATGACTGATGGGCATACATGTGTTGTAAATGTGCATTCCCAGTACTTCCTTTAATGTTAATCAAATTCTGCAACATGAACTTCCCTGTTTCCTTTTTTGCTATTATACATAGATGTCTCCATGGCATTTCTGTCTCCCTCAGCCTACAACTCAGGTCTCCTGTCCATTAAAATATATAAACAAACAAAACCAAAAAGCTTCCACAATGTGCAAGGAAAGGAGGTCTCAGGGAACAGAGAAAGTTTCACATATCCTGTTGTTGAATCTAGGCATGGCCTTTAGGGGAAGCCGAATGTCTTTTCAATCCAAAATGCTCTGTTCTGTGAAGCTATCATCGTTGTTTTACCTTAAGACTGCAAAGCCAATATGGCTAACTTTTTACATGATCTCAGCTATTTGTTTTTTGTTTTGTGTTTCTTTTCTTTTTCATTTTTAGTTATTATGGGTACATAATAGTTGTATATCTTTATAGGGTACATGCCATCTTTTGATACAGGCATACAGTGTGAATTAATCAAATCAGGGTGATTGGGGTATCATCGCCTCAAGCATTTAACATTCCTTTGTGTTAGGAACACTCCAATTCCACTCTTTTAGTTATTTTAAAGTATATCCCAACTTGTTGATTACAGCCCCCTTGTCGTGCTATCAAATATTGTTCATTGCATCTCTGTCTAACTGTATTTTTGCACCCATTAACCATCCCCACTCCCTGCTTCCCTTCCCAGTTTCTGGTAACTGTCATTCCACTCTCTGTCTCCACAAGCTCAATTGTTTGCTCTTTGTTTTTTGAGTATCAACTTGTATCCAAATTTTGCCATTACTTTTTTCTTTTTATTTAAAAAATGAGATTTTAAAATATTTTGTTTTTCTAAACAGGATCCATTAGATCCAAGAATTAATGTTCTTTCCATTTATCAAACATTAACTGTGTGCCAGGCATTGGCTAATTGCTTCCACACTCGTTATTTCGTCCCTTTACAGCCACCCTATGAAGGAGATGCCAACACATGAGGAAACTGAAGCTTAAGCCATTTGCCCGAGATCAGTGTGATCATTTCATTCAAATCCACCCAACTTTGAATCACAGCAGTCCATGAGTTTGGTCATCCAGGAAACATTTTCTGAGAACACAAAGTAGTGCTGTATTTGCACTCTGTGATGCCCACAACTTCACTAAAGGAGGCAGCCCCAGAGAGACCAGAAGCCAGAACCCACTTATGACACTATAGTACAGGAGTTAGGAGACAGTCTAGACATCACACAGCCCTGATTTCAAGTCCCAGCTCACCCACTTACCAGCCCTGAGACCACAGGGAAGTTTTCTACTCTCTCTGGACTCAGTTTCCATATCTGTAAAATGGGGATGATAATAGGTTGGATTCTAGGAAATTGCCAACTTTCAACCATTTTTGGGCTCCAAAAAGTATTTTCAAATGGTTCAGCCTAATTCTTCACTGGGTCGTTGTACAGATTAAACGAGAGCACATATGAAACATTCAGTAAACGATGCTTTTTAGTAGACTTTCTTTTCCTGGTTTCCTTTCGCTCAGGTCAATAGTTTGCATTCTCTGGACAGACTTTATATACAGAGAAACCAGTTTGAGGTTATGTAAGTGTTGGAGCCTATAACTCAGGGAGACAGTAAAACAGCATGGATAATCAAGAATTAACAACAAAGGCCTTACTGCTCCGTGCATTTTTCCCCTAGTTTTGGGCTCTTAATTAGTAAATAGGTTTACGAATGCTTTTTTTTTTTTAAGCAAATGGGTTGGGGGAGGGGAGTATTAAGGAAATTTAGCACTTTTGTGTTTAATCCCATCAACAAAGAAAAGGTTTCAAAACCAATTCTTGCCCCTCTAGTCGCAAACGCGAAATAGCACGCACGGCTGCTTGATTGGCAGGGCGGGTCCAGCCTTCCAGACGAGCCAGGGCTGGGGACTCGCCGAGCCCTAGGAACAGTCCCACCGCGACTTACTCCGCCTGCTCCGCTCACACCGGAGACCAGGAACAGCCAGAGTTAGCACCACCTGCCCTGTGGTGTTCACTTCCTCGCTAGGAGCAGGCCCCGCGCTTGGTCCCTCACGTGCATCTTACTTACTTCCCACAACAGTCCTACAGGAGGAAAATGTCATTCCCACCCCACTTCTCCCCATCCTCCAAAGAGAGGAAAAAGACACTCATAGGTCTCGCCTGAGGTCTCTGAGCACTGAAGTCAGACTCGAACCCGGGGAGCCCCAGAACTTGGAACACTCGGAACCTCTCCTTTTCCTACGCGGGTAGAGGCGCTTTTTCACCCACGAATCCAGCAAACTTGGCCACACCCTAGGGAAGGGGCTCGGTGTCGCGGACCGGCACATCCTCGCCGCGCTCCGCAAGTCCAAGGACTCCAGGCGCCGGGCGCGGGTAGAGAGGAGTGGCGCCGCCCCCGGGGTATTTAACCCCAACCCGGAGCCCGCCGGGTGCCGGACGCTCCGGCTCCCCGGTGCTCGCGCCTCCCTCTTCCTCCCCGCTCTCTCCCGGCGCGCCCCACCCTCCGCCCCGCGCTCGCCTCGCGCGCAGGCACCGGCCGCCGGGCGCCGGGAGCGGGGCGCGGGCGGCGCTCGCCTCTGCGGAGCAGCCCCCTGGCCGTGGCCGCCGCGCACAGCCCGGCCCGCGCCGCCCGGGCTTCAACCGCCGGGCTGCCCGCACCGAGTGCGCCGCGGCAGCCTGAGCCGGGACGCCGGCCCGAGCGCCCCGCAGACGGGCGAGTGGCCGTGGACGCCCAGCAAGCAGCCCGCAGCATGGATTCGAATTCCGGGGAGCAGAGCGAGGGCGAGCCCGTGTCCGCCGCAGGTACCGAGGGGCCGCGGCCGCCCAGCCGGCAGGGCTGGGGCTGGGGAGGAGGGGAGGCTGGGGCAGCAATCGCGAGTATGTCTTGGAGCTGCCAGGCGGGAGGCCGGGCGCCAGCAGCCCGGTCCCTTCCAGGCCAGGACTGGGGATTGCTCCGCGCTGTAAGTTTGCTCTGGGGATTACCCCACCTCGCTGCACTTGGGCGCGCGGGAGGGAGAGAAGGTGCATTTGGGGGTGGCTCTCTGCGCTGCCAGTCGCCTGCAGCAGGCTCGGGTAGCCCTGGCTAGGTGGGGGCGGGGAAGGGTTCGGGAATCCGCGTCCTGTAGTTCGCTGCGGCGAGCATTGCAACACGTCTGCTTTTTGAAATAACTTTCGGAGCTCCGGCCCGGTGCTCGAACTCTGGGTGCCAAGGCCGCGCCGAGGAGCAGGTGACCGGGTCCGAGGGCGTGACGGGGGACTTTGGGAAGAAAAGGCTCCGCGAGCGGATGGCCAGGGGTCAAACTACAGCTCATGGCTGCAGTTCCCGAGGCTGCTGGCGAGCCCGTGCAGAAGCGCTCGCCGGTCACTGCGCGCAGGCGGCGGAGGAGGTCCCCGAGGAGGGTCCCCGGACACAGACGCGGGGGCGCGGGACCCGGGCTTCGCCTTTAAGAGGCGCCGCCGGCTTTTCACAATCAATAGTTATCGAAGCAATAGGTGGATACATACTTAGGGAAAAAAATGAATGTCCTCCCCCGCCTCTCCCTGATACCGAGCAACAGGAGGAAGCCACCCACAGCCGTGGGTCGACGTGCCTCCGGGCTCTGCCCACCTCCACCGGCCCGCTCCGCCCCCCGCCCACCGGGCCACGCACCTGGGACCGGCTCGCCCTCCACACGTGCTCACGGCTGGCGCAGCCCTGAAGCTTAGCCCTGGCGCGCAGGCTGGGACCCTCCTGGTGCAGACCACCGCCCTGGTCTGGCCCCTACTCTTCCCGATGTCAGACCACAGTGCCGGGGGTGGAGACCAAGTGACGGGAGGCACCAACAGTCCAGGCGTGGGTGTAGGAAAGGCAGGTTCGGGAACCAGGCAGGCGCCCTGCATCTCTTATTCCCCTTCGTCCTCACAGCACCCAGCCAGGCGGTGACTATCTCCCTCTCACAGAGGGAACGTTCCGAGAGGATCGAGGGCTTGCCCACATCCCACAGCCAGGGAGTAGGCAGGGCCCAGTGACTCCCTTCACCTCACTTCAGACCCTCAGAGGGCTGCTGTGGTCTACACCTTTGGGTAGGTGGGTGGATCGGTGGGAAGGGACAAGCCTAGCGGAGAGGAAAGGCATCGCTGAGATGCCTGTATGTGAGGATTCTTGTGCGTGTGTGTGCAAGAACCACCTGCTTTGCGTAGGTATGTGTGGATGTAATTCATAAACATGAGCCCTTTGCATGCCTGTATGTTTCTGTGACTGTAAAGCACCGAGATTTCGCTTCACAGGTGGCTCCTGGATCTCCTGTCGTCATTTAAAAGTTCCAGTAGGTGTTTTGTGTGTATCTATTTCCAGAGCTAAAGGGGGAGGGGAGACATCGACGCTGACACTTTACTCTCAAAATCCCAGGGACTAACGTTCTTCGTGCTATCCCTACCCCAACTCTCAATTTGCTGGTTGAGGAAGAGGGAGGAGGAGAAGGAGGCTTGGAGAATGGGGGCAGGAGGAGGAGAGTCTCCAGAATCCTTGGTGAAAGGGGAGGGAGAGAGCCCACCCCAGTGTCTGATGTCCCTGTATACGTCCATACCAGTTTGTGTCGGAGGCCTCTGAGCAGCTAACAGCAAACGTCATCACTAAGGTCAGATGAGTGGGAAAAAGAATAGGGCAGCCAGCTCTCATGAGCTGTCACCATTTGTTTGCTTCTCACTGTTTTCTACAGTCATTTCTTCTTTCTGCATGTGCATGAATCTCACAAGTTAAACATTTATTTTAATGTCACAAGCCATCGGTCTAAATTCAAGCATTCAGTCTCCCTCATTATTTTCAGTCTTAAAGTATTCTCCTCTGTGACAAAACTTCAAAACGGGATGCTAATTCCCCACCTTTCTATGACTGCATCCTGTCAAATGGGAACCCTTTGTTGCAGCTTCAGATGCAGGTTGAATGACAAGTAAGCTATCCATAGGGATTGACCTTTGTACCTGCAAGAAACTGGGCATTCATCTGTGGATCTGTATCTGTGCAGGCTGAATGAGTGTGTGACTGAGAAAGATGACGGAGTAAGTAGGACCTCTTGGAGCACTTATATGTGAGTCCGTGTACACCTGCCTCCTAGGGAGATGGAATGAAGAGCTGCTTCCTCCTCCACACCCTTCCCTTCCTGAACTTGTGAAAAAGCCCTGTTATAAGATGGACCTTATAAGGTTAAGAGGCTGGACTTTGGAATCAGACAGACCTGGGTTTCAGTCTTCACCTGATGGGCAAGTTACTTTTAACCTCTGCAACCTCAGGTTTCCTCTCATAACACATGAAAAGTGTTCCTGATAATCATTCAGTAAATGGTAGCCGTGACTTTGATTATCACCTGATTGGATGAATTGTTGTAAGAATATTGCTAAACAATGGACCCCAGTGCTTTGTAAAAGATAAATCAGTAGGCATGTGTAAGAGAATTAGTATTGTCATTATTATTGCATTAATATCATTTCTTAAAGAGGTTTGTTTTGAATTTTCTCCTTTTCAGTCTCATTCTCTCTAGTGTGTGCACATGTGTACGTGTGTATGATTGTTGGGGGGGTATTTTTAATTTATCTCTTCTCATCTTCATCCATCTTCCAGCTCAAGAGATGAAGATGGGGTCATTCCAACCTGCAGCTTTCACCACCCTCTCCTCTGGCTCTAGGGAGCATTGTAGAAAGCAGAGAACCCCTTGCCCAATCCACTGGCTAACCTGGAGATGGAGGAGTTTCTTTTTTCATGCTGCTCTGCATGGAAGAAGCAGGGACAGTCACCTTCCTTTCACCCCCCACCCCACTGGTAAACCTGTCCCCTTCGAGGTGGCGGGAGGCCCAGGAGGTACTCACCCTCCTCCCTTCCACTTTTGTCCATCATGGTCACCTTCCTGTCACCTGTTGGCAGAGAAGTGAGGAAATCTCCACCAACCACTCACTTTTTACTGTACCTTTTCAAGAGATTCTTCCAAAGGTCTCCCCACTGTGTGCATATGGTGCAGATCTTGCGCAGAGCAACGCCTTGCGGGGTGGCGAAGGTGGGGAAAATGAGTTTTGTCTTGTTCTGCGTTTTCTATTTTCCAGGAAGCACAGAAAGATGCTTCTATGTTATTCTGCTGCCTGCGGCTCTCCTCTGCCTTTCTGTCATTTTATGGGTCTTTCTATGATTAGGAAAAATGCAGGGTTTATGGAACACTGGATCCATTCCAGAGACCCAGCTTGGCAGTCTTTCCTTTGGCAAACCCACCATACATCTCTCAGAAATCTTAGAGCTTGATGTATTCTCTCGGGAGTAGTTGAGAGTCTTTCCTAAGAAGCAGCAAGGGAGTAAACATTAGCAATGTCAGCTTTTTCCTTTTCTGGCTTGGAAGACCAAGACAGTCTACCCAGCTGAGGGCAGATGAGCACCTTCCTCCCCCAGCTAGACGGTCCTGGGCAGTCAAGCTGGGGTGTCATTGTGCCTGGGTAGGTGTTACAGAAAAGCATTTCCGTGTGATGGAGTTGCAATGGTAGGGGAACCCCGGAGAAAACGTGGGAGAACAGCAGGCCTCTAACCCTGCTCTTCCTGTCTCTCTCCTCCTCAGGGCCTCAGCTTGGCTCATGTGAACCAAGCAACAAGGAAAAGGTAGGTGAGGTGAAAAGACATTCCAGCAGTCAGATACAGCTTGAATAAAGGCACAGATAAACCGGGAGGCAACTAGAGTAGAGGGCATATGCTGGGGAGTTCTGGAAAATAAAACTAGGTGAGTGCAGGGAGGCCAACGACAAGAGGGTCTTAAAAACTTGGTCCTGATGGTGCCCCCTTGATTGTTGAGCAGAGATGCGACCATATGAGAGCTGGGTTTGCAGAAGCTGCATTTGGTAGAGATGGAGAAATGCAGGGTTTGCCTGGGCCTGGCGCCTCTGCTCCCAGGGTGTGTGGCCACAGTATGGGAAAGGGTAGTGACACTTAGGCAAGGCAGAAGAGGAGGGAGGAAAATGACATTTCGGAGAAATCAACAGCAGAAGTTGGTGACAGATTGTACACAAGTGGTGAAAGGAGAGGGAGAGTGGAAAGAGACCGTGGCAAGTTGAGCTGGGCAAAGATGCCCTGGAGGCAGGAGGCGGGCTCCTCCACCCCGCAAGTGCTGCCCCTTCCTTCAGGCGCTTAGCAGTGGTGTTTTGGTTAAAGGTTCTTTTCCCCTGTAAGTCGTGCAGGTGCGTTAGTGCGGAGGGATTGTGAGTTTTGGGGGTTTGTTGACTCTTATTGTTAGGCTCCTCGTGGAGGCCGCTCAGTAATCTTCGTCAACTGACAGATGGATGATGGATAGGCTGGCTAGCTGAGGGCAGAGACAGCCTGGGACGATGTGCCATTTGGCTATTAGTCATATTCCCATTTCTTGTTCCTGTTTGTTGAAATTTACACGAATCTCTGCCTCGTCCACGTGGTGAGCAGCAGTTGCTTTGTGGATCAGGTTAAAAATTATGGGAAATGTTGGCCGGACGCGGTGGCTCACGCCTGTAATCCTAGCTCTCTGGGAGGCCAAGGCGGGTGGATTGTTTAAGCTCAGGAGTTCGAAACCAGCCTGAGCAAGAGCGAGACCCCGACTCTACTAAAATTAGAAAGAAATTAATTGGACAACTA
>CAUYSK010107359.1:0-40673 GCA_963575035.1 Avahi laniger | reverse complement strand
GCTATTGCTGGATCAAATGGTATTTCTATTTTTAGCTCTTTGAGGTATCTCCAAATTCTTTTCCACAGAGGTTGCACTAATTTGCAGTCCCACCAGCAGTCTAAAAGTGTTTCTATCACTCCACATCCTCACCTGCATTTGTTGTTTTGGGATTTTTTTGATAGAGGCCAATCTCACTGGGGTTAGGTGATATGTCATTGTGGTTTCGATTTGCGTTTCTCTAATGATTAGAGATATTGAACATTCTTTATATGTTTGCTGGCCATTATTCTGCCTTCTTTTCAAAAGTTTCTGTTCATGTCCTTTGCCCATTTATTGATGGGGTTGTTTGATTTTTCCTTGTTGATTTTTTTGAGTTCTAGATAAATTCTTATTATCAGCCCTTTATCAGATGTATAGAGAACAAATATTTTCTCCCATTCTGTAGGCTGTCTGTTTGCTCTAATGATAGTTTCCTTGGCTGTGCAAAAGCTTTTTAAATTGATCAGGTCCCATTTATTTATTTTTGTTGCTGCTGTGATTGCTTTGGGGGTCTTCTCCATAAATTCTTTGCCTAGGCCAAAGTCTTAAAGGGTCTTCCCTACATTTTCTTCTAGGATTCTTTTTTTTTTTGAGACAGAATCTCACTCTTTTTGCCCAGGCTAGAGTGAGTGCCGTGGTGTCAGCCTACCTCACAGCAACCTCACACTCCTGGGCTCAAGCGATCCTTCTGTCTCAGCCTCCTGAGTAGCTGGGACTACAGGCATGCACCACCATGCCTGGCTAATTTTTTTATATAAATATATATTTTTAGTTGTTTGGCTAATTTCTTTCTATTTTTAGTAGAGACAGGGTCTCACTCTTGCTCAGGCTGGTCTCAAACTCCTGAGCTCAAATGATCCGCCCGCCTCGGCCTCCCAGAGAGCTAGGATTACAGGCGTGAGCCACCACGCCCGGCCTCTTCTAGGATTCTTAAGGTATTGTGCCTTAGGTTTAAGTGTGTTATCCATCGTAAATTGATTTTTATAAGAGGTGAGAGGTGGGGATCCAGTTTCAATCTTCTGCATTAAGTTATCCAGTTTTCCCAGCACCATTTATTGAAAAGAGATTCTTTTTCCCAGTGTATATTTTTGTCAACTTTGTCAAAGATTAGATTACCATATGTGGATGGGTTCATCTCTGGATTCTCAGTCCTGTTCCAAAGGTCTATATCTCTGTTCTTGTGCCAGTACCATACTGTTTTAGTTACTATAGCCTTGCAGTACACCTTGAGGTCTGGTAGACTGATACCTTCCAGTTTGTTCTTTTTGCTTAAGATTGCTTTTTTCTAGACGAGATCTTCTCTGGTTCCATACAAAGTGTAGAATTATTTTTTCTAGATCTGTAAAGAATGATGATGGTACTTTGATAGGGATTGCATTAATTCTGTAGATCACTTTAGGTAGTATGGACAGTTTAACTATGTTGATTCTGCCAATCCATAAGGAAGGTAGATTTTTACATCTTCTACAATTTATTTTCTTAGTGTTTTGTAGTTCTCCCTACATATGTCTCTCACCTCTCCCATTAAATATATTGTTAGATATTTCACAGAAACAAGAGACAAGAACAAAACATACAAAAAATGTGGATTGTGTAAAGAAGCGAATGTAAATGACTCTTTCATTTTCAGAAGTTCTGTTTGTTTTTTGTTTTGCTTTGTTTTGTTTTTGAGATAGGACCTCACTCTGTTACCCAAGCTGGACTGCAGTGGAGTGATCATAGCTCACTACAGCTTTGAACTCCTGAGCTTGAACAATCCTCACACCTCAGCCGACTGAGTAGCTAGAACTACAGGTGCACACCAGCATATCTGGCTAATTCTAAATATTTTTTATAGAGACAGGGCTTCACTATGTTGCCCAGGCTGGTCTTGAATTCCTGGCCTCAAGCAATCCTCCTGCCTTGGCCTCCCACAGTGCTAGGATTATAGGCATGAGCCACTGTACCCAGCCTTGTTATTTTTTTTAAATCTATCTCTTTAATAAATTTTTCATTCCTGTCCTGAATTATTCTTTTGGGTTTTTTGTGTGTGAGTTTTGAACTTTCTCATTGAGCTTACTTGCAATCCATATTTTGAATTCCCTATCTGACACTTCAAAAATTTTCTTTTGGTTGGAATCCATTGGTGGAGAGCCAGTGTGATCCTTTGGGGCTGTTGAAACAGCCTGTTTTTTCATATTTCCAGAGTTCTTATGCTGGTTCATTTTCTTCTGGAACCTACTCCCTCAGCTCAAAACATAGCTTTGCAGTTCACCTGTTCTCTTCTGCTGGAAACTCTGCTACTCAATGTAGAGAGGGAGAGATATACTGCCTTTCAGCTAATGAAGGTAGGTATCCATTGTGGTGTTGCTGACATTTTGGGTTGGTTGGACCTCGGTCTCCTGGAAGAGTGTTCATGTGCCAGACTTGGTTAGGTAATCCCCAATTCCCAGGCCCTTGGATGACATACATGAGTCCTGGGGGGACCAGACTGAGACCGGGCTGGCAAACATGCCTGAAGCCTTCCTGAGTTCAGATGCTGGCTGTGATAGTGAGGAATTGGGTGATCTCCTGCTCCAGAAGAATGCTCAGGCAGGAGAAGGGTGGATGTACTATAAGCCTGTGACGGGTGGGGGGGTGGCCAGAACCCTCTTCATGAAATTAGCAGAGTCAGGCAGCTGTGGGACACATAAGCCACTTACACCTCCCTCTCTCAGCTTTAGCAGTGGTCTTTGTCCTTCAGGGGCACAAAAGTGCCCAGATTCCCAGCTCCCACCATGGCCCAGCTGCAGCAGAGGTGGGGAGGCAGCTCAATCCACTGTGTGCAGGGCTACCAGACTGGCTGTGGGCTGTGGCTGAAATGCTGTGGCAAGGGAGATGTAGTCGTACCAGGGACTTACTTCCAGGCTAGGTAGTCTCCTCCTAGAAGAGACAGGGAGTGGACTGTTAGCTCCACCCTCCCTTAGCTGAGGCAATAGTTTTTGTCCTTAGGCACATAAAAGCATTTACCACAGCTTTTCAGAGGGAACCATGGAAGCCTGGATGTGATATGCACTCTGTCAGAGTCAGGGAAGCCATTTCCAAGTACCCTGGCTTAATTGTCCCCTATAGAACTCTTACCAGTCCCAAGCAGAAACAGCCACAGCTACCTCAGCAGTAGTGGAGTGGGGAGGAGAAGGAGGAGAAGGCCCTTAATGGTGGGGAGCTGGTGCCCTAGTCCCCTTTGTCCTAAGGGGCCCTCTTATGTGCTGCACTCTCCTCTCAGCTAGAAGTGACCTGCCTTGAATGCCCAAGCTCTGGGAAACCCACAGTTCCCCCATGATCCACCGGTCCCCCAAGGCTGCTGTAGTCCAAGTGGGTACTGGAGAGTGTTGGTTGTGAATCCAGGGATAGAGACCTAAGGGCTGAGATTGCTGGGTCGGGACAGCTGCAGAAATGCCTGTCTGTGAAGGGAGGGAAATAAGCTGCACCTTCCATACAAAACCTGGGTGCAGTGAGCAAAGTACTATTGGGGGTATACCCCCCTGAAAGCCTGGAACTGGCTGTCCCACAGCACACTTATGCCAAAAGTTTGTGCTTGGGAGCAGAGGCAGCTATGTCTACAGCATTGGGTGGTTGGAGGAGGGGAGGTCCCCATCTCCATGTCCCTTTCCAGGCTCCAGCGCTGCCTCTGCTCTGGGTAGGGACACTCTCCTACCCTATGGACTCTTCTCTGCACTTGTATCTCCACTGGGAAGAGTGCAGACAACTTCAGATCATGAGCCAGGAGCTCTCAGGGGCAGGAAAGTGCACATTCCTCCTTCCTCTGTTCTAAGAATCATCTAAAAAGCATTCATGACACTTCATAGTCCCCTTGGGGCAGCCTGCCCTATGGGTCATAACTCTGGGAATGCTGCTGCTATCCTGTGTCTTCTCCCAGTTCCTTTGTGATTGTCACAGTCCAAGCAGGTGCTGGGGAATTTTCATATGGGATCCAGTGACAGGGAGACCAAAAGATTGTGACTTCCCTGGCAGGATCGAGGTATCTAGCATGTGCACAGGGAATATGGTGCCCACCGTCTCAGCTCAGGTCTATGGTAGGGGGAAGCGACCCTACACAGGCCCATAGCCTGGTGCTCTGCTGCCAAGACGCTCTCAGTTCGCCTATGACAGCAGCAATTGGATTCATCAGGGTAGAAGGCTCTCTGACAGATTAGGAGCTGGCAAACTGCCATAAGTATGAGGGAGAAAAAGTAAACATTCCCACCTACCTTTTTCACTGGACTCTGAATCCCTCAGGGGTCAGTCTTTGCCAAAATCTTCCTACTCCTTGTTCTACTCTGCAGCTTCTTCTCATGAGATCTCTGGTAAGGGTAAGTTCCGGTAACTTTCCCTTAGTATTTCATCTGGGCTATGCTTTTTCACCTGAAACTTTTTGTTCTTTTTCAGATGATCTGGTGATTGATGTTTCTAGTTGGCCATCTTATTGTCTTTATTTGTCTGTTTCTTCTTGTTGTTGTTGTTGAGGCAGAGTCTCGCTCTGTTGCCCAGGCTAGAGTGCCATGGCATCAGCCTAGCTCACAGCAACCTCAAACTCCTGGGCTCAAGCGATCCTCCTGCCTCAGCCTCCCAGGTAGCTTGGACTACAGGCATGCGCCACCATGCCCGGCTAATTTTTCTATATATTTTTAGTTGTCCAGCTAATTTCTTTCTATTTTTTTTTAATAGAGATGGGGTCTCACTCTTGCTCAGGCTAGTCTTGAACTCCTGAGCTCAAACGATCCGCCTGGCCTCTCTGTTTCTTTATTGGTCACATGTTTGTCTTGCTTTCTCCTCCTATTAGATTGGCAGTTCCTTGAGGTAAGAGACCATGTCTAGGTCTAATTCCAAAGCAATATAATATAGATATTCAGAAAATACTTATTAGCAGAAATATTACCAAGAATTCATTTTCCCAAACCCTGCCTAGGTTTATTTTAACTATTCATACTTTTCTCTAAAAGGCATAAGTGCACATAGTAGTAAACTTGTGTTCAAAGATCACAAAAAGATAAATTGGAGCTAGAAATACAAATGGAAAACATGCAAGAGTTTTAATCATTAATGGCCTATTTATATATTTTCACATTTTAGTTTACGTTTGATATATAAAAATGTGTCCTGTTTATGGACACATTTATGGGATACTGTATAATCTTATTATTTATTTATTTATTAAATTTATTCATTTATTAGAGCATTCAGTTGGAAACAGATCTGGAATTCAGATCTAGTTCAACTAGCTATGGGACTTAGGTGGATCAAATCTGTTTAATTTATTGGGCAAGGGAAGGAGATGGCCTAGCACCCATCCTGATAACCTCACAAGAGTATCGACAAGTTCAATACATCAGAAATATATCAGAAAGTACTTTATAAATTAAACACCATATAAATATGAGGTTCTTCAGATGTGATTACATTTGCAGTTCCAACATTCAGGTGAACATTTCCTGTTAGCTTCCCTTATAGTTTGAGGATGTAGCCATAAGGTGCTTTGGCCTTTGTCAGTATAGTCAAAAATGCCAGCCTTTAGACATAAATGAATTTTATTTGAGAAGGTGATACTATCTCATTTTTCTCTTTTTAAAAAATTAAAACAGAATGTTTTATTAAAATAACCATAGTAAATTCTAGTTATTAGCCCTTTATCGGGTGTATAGCATACGAATATTTTCTCCCATTCTGTAGATTGTCTGTTTGCTCTGTTGATTGTTTTCTTGGATGTGCAGAACCTTTTTAATTTAATCAATTCCCATTTTAAAAGTGGGCAAAAGACATGCACAGAAGCTTTTCAAAAGAAGGTAGACTAATGGTCAATAAACATATGAAAAGATGTTCAATGTCACTAATCATGAGAGAAATGCAAATCAAAACTTCAATGAGATATCACCTAACCCCAGTGAGAATGATCTTTATCAAAAAGTCCCAAGACAATAGATGCTGGTGTGGATGCGGAGAGAAAGGAACACTTATACACTGTAGGTGGGACTGCAAACTAGTGCAACGTCTGTGGAAAATATTATGGAGATTCCTTAAAGAACCAAAAGTAGACCTACCATCTGATCCATCAATCCCACTACTGGGTATTTACCCAAAGGAAAAGAAGTCATTTTATCAAAATGACATTTGCACTGGAATGTTTACTGCAGCACAATTCACAATCACAAAGATGTGGAATCAACCCAAGTGCCCATCAATTCATGAGTGGATTAATAAAATGTGATATATGTATACCATGAAGTACTACTCAACCATAAAGAAATGAATTAATACTTTTTGCAATAATCTGGATGGAACTGGATACCATTATCCTGAGTGAAGTATTACAAGAATAGAAAAACAAACACCACATGTACTCACTATTAAATTGGAACTAACCAATCAGAACTCATGTACACAGATGGAAGTAAAACTCAATGGAAATCATGCAGGAAGGAGGGGGAGGAGAGGATGGGTGAAACCATACCTGACAGGTACAATGTATACTGTCTGGGTGATGGACACACTCATAACTTTGATTCAAGCAGTAGAAAAGCAATCCAGTAACCAAAACATTTGTACCCTCATAATATGCTGAAATTAAAAAATTTTAAAAAGAAATACAAAAAAACTATAGTAATATAAATACTATATTAAGTATGATATACACATAGCAAAATCCCAAAACACTTAAATAATACTTTTCTCACTAATTATAATGAGGATTATTATAATCCTCATTATTTTTTATAGCAGCTTTATTGAGATATAATTCACATATCATATACTTTACCCATTTAACATGTACAATTCAATGGTTTTTAGAACATTCTCAGTGTTGTACAATCATCACCACAATTAATTCTAGAATATTTTTATTACCTCAAAAAGAAACTCTGTAGCTATCATCCTCCAACTCCCCCATTCTCTCCTACAGCCCTAGGCAACCATGAATCTACTTTCTATTTCAATAAATTTGCCTATTCTGGACATTTTATGTCCATGGACTCATACAATATGTGTTCTTTTGTGTCTGGCTTCTTTCTCTTAGCATAATGTTTTCAAGGGTCAGCCATGTTGTAACATATATCAATACTTCATTCCTTTTCTTATTGTGGTAAAACATACATAACATAAAATTTACCATTTTAACCATTTTTAAGTGTACAATTCAGTGGTGTTAAGTACATTCATAATGTTGTGCAACCATCTCCACTGTCCATTTCCAGAATTTTTTCATCCTCCCAAACAGAAACTCTATATCCATCAAACACTAACTCCCCACATCCCCTTCCCCCCAGCCCCTGGTCCCTTCTATTCTACATTCTGTCTCTGACTTTGACTTCATATAAGTCTGGGTACTTTACGTAAGTGAAATCATGTAATTTTTGTCCTTTTGTGTTTGGCTTATTTCATTTAGCATAATATACTTGAGGTTCATTCATGTTATCGCATATATCAGTACTTTATTCCTTTTGGTGGCTGAATAATATTCCATTTATGGATATGCCATATTTTATCCATCAGTTGATGAATACTTGGGTTTTTCCACTGTAGGAT
Source organism: Avahi laniger (assembly GCA_963575035.1). Lineage (NCBI taxonomy): Eukaryota > Metazoa > Chordata > Mammalia > Primates > Indriidae > Avahi > Avahi laniger. Next base: position 33,113 of record CAUYSK010107359.1, on the reverse strand, counting down.
ATTATGAATAATGCTACTATGAACATCTGTGTACAAGTTTTTTATGAAAATATATTTTCATTTCTCTTGGGTATGTGCCCAGGAGTGAAACTCTATGTTGAACATATAACTCTATGTTCAGCCTTTTAATTAACTGCCAGACTGTTTTCCAAAGCAGCTGCACCATTTTACATTTCCAAGAATAGTGGATGAGGGTTCTGATTTCTCTATATCCTCACCAATACTTGCTATTCTTTGTCTTTTTGATTATAGTCATCATAGTGAGTGCAAAGTGGTACCCCATTGTAGTTTTGATTTACTTTTCCCTGATGACTAATGATGTCAAGCATCTTTTCATGTGCTTATTGGCCATTTGTATGTTGTCTTTAAAGAAATGTCTATTCGGATCCTTTGCCTGGTTTTCAAGTGAATTATTTTTCTTTTTGTTATTGAGTTCTTTATATATTCTGTATCCAATCTCTTACAAGATATGATTTGCAAATATTTCCTCCCATTCTGTGGGTAGTCTTTTCACTTTCTTATTGGTTTCATTTGCAGCACAGAAGTTTTTTAAGTTTGATGAAGTCCAATTTATCTATTTTTTCTTTTGTCACATATATTTCTCATTTTTATTGTTTCTATTATAACTTAGGAGATTCCAGGGTATGTTTTTTACTTCCCAGGTGATGTGATAGTCAACCACATTTCAAGGGGCTCCGTGACTTTACTATGATTTCAGGGCTCCATAGCTTTGACGATGATAGTCTGTCTAGCCTTGCCATCTTAGTTTTTCTCATAATTGATTCCCTGCAGAACTGGATGATCTAAACTTGGAGACAAGGAGTCAATATTTTTTCCCCCTCACTCTTCTGTAAGGAATATTCCTTCCTATCTTGCAGTTGTCAGAAATGGAGTGAGATTATAGAATAGAAGTATATCTGTACCTTAAAATCTAACCAACCTGTGCATGGTTTCTTCAATAATTGGCTGCATTTTTCCTACATAGATCTACTATAATAAGTATTCTGTAACACTTAGCTATGATGTTACCTGTTAGGCACTGGCAACCTGCACTTTTTCTGCATAGCTTAGTTATAGAATACCTCAGCAAAAGAATTTGTCTGAGCTGATTATTAAAAAAGATCAAATTTCTTCCAGAACAATACTCTTACACATTTAAATAAAAAATCTTAGATGATCTCTAGGGTTCCTCTCAGCTGTGACACTATGTTAATTTTAAGCAGAGAGTTAAAATTATTTCATAAAACTATTTAACAGATTTAATTTATTCTGGACTAAATAAGTCAAGTGCTGTAATAAAGACCTCAAGCTATGTTCTAAAAATAACTATCATCTATTGCATTCCTACTATATTCCAGGCACTGCAGTGGTCACTCTAACCCTCACATCATCCCTGCACATGAAGTGGAAGTTATTCTCATTTTACATATAGACATGAACAACAATTTCAGAGATGATAAGTAATTTGTGCAGAGGTATAGGTGGTAAGAAAAGATAAGAACAAAAATAAAGCCTTCTTTGTCTTATTTTGCCCCTCTGGACAGGTATTTTTTTATCTTTTTGATGCTTCTAGATGTGATCTCAACTTTATAGTATTTGTGTTGACCTTGTCTTGCCTTCGTCTTGGGCATGCTGGGCTTTCTTTACAGCTACATGGCTGGAAGCTTTTCCTAGCCATAACATTGCATTGGGGTTACGGGGCATCAGCTTATTTTACTGTTTCTTGGTGGGAAAACTTAAAGTGAATATTTTGAGTGAAAGTTTAGAATATTAGTGAACCCACAAGACATAGACCCACTCCCAAACTGCTGTCTCAGTGGTATCCATCTCTCTTTACCACTAGATCCTTTTAGGTCAGTACGGTAGGACCTTAAACATTATTGCCAATGGTGTACAGTATCATTATGGTATGAACCAAAGTTTCGCCACTATTTCCCCATTCCTATACTATAAAAACAATCTTGTACTATAGAAATAAACCTGTACTATAGAATACAAGAGAATTGAGCAGGAAATGTTTAGTTTGCATTTTAAAAAAGTTAAGTTTGTGTTTTCTTGCTTTGAGTATCTTGAGCTTCTATTCTGGGGACTATAGATAGTAAGTAATTATAAATATTAAGATGAAATAACTATATCATTCTTTTTATGTTCCAAGTGAATGATGGCTCTTTGTCTCATAAGCTGTAACATACGCAAGTACAGGGATTGAACTGAAGGCATGGGAGAAGCAGGAAACAGCCATTACATGGTCAAGTGGGAGGAACAGTAGTTGAATACATAGTTGTGAGAGGTCCATCACATTCTCTAGAAGCTTTTTCAGACTTGTTGAGCACCAACTTTGCACCCTCACTTTGTGTGTTTTACGTCACTGAATTTTCATAACAATCCTATAAAGTCAGTATTAAAATTCTCATTTTACAGGTGATCAAACCATGGTTCAGAAAGATTATTTGCCCAGAGCCACACAACTAGTTAGTGGAAGAGGCAGAGATTGATCCAAGGTCTTTTTGACTCCAAAGCTCCTTCAACTACATTGTCTACAAATGACATAGCATAGTCAGATACTTGCTTTTTCCTTGTAATATCCACTGTCATAATCCACCTGATGCTAATAAGGCAGCAGCATCTGAAGTATATTGGTTTGAGGGAGAGGGGAGGGTTTAAAGACCAGAAAATGGCATCTAAGACAAGGCTTGTCAAATTGAAGATATGATTCTCTCTCTTGAAACCATAAATTTGAAATTGTATCGTTTACACCAAGAATCTCAACAAGTAAAAGTCACTAGTACTTACAGTTGAGAGTGTGAGTGTAGGGAAAATGTTGCTGCTATTAGAAAGCCCCCCAGGGGACCCTATTCCCACCAGTCTTACTTTTACTTAACAGTAACTATGAGTGTTAAATCTCGTTTTAGTCACAAGGAACCAAGTTTCCCTGTCACTTACATCTTTCAACCAAGAAACACAAAGAGCTTTACAAACCCACAAAGGAGCTTTGTATAGAAAGAGAACTTGGGCCATACCAAGAGTGATTGGTTTAACATTCCACAAATTTTCAGTGAAAAAGGCAGCTTGCATGCCTTTCCATAATCCTGGTAAATCTCTATCTCTTTGAGTTTCCCTAGACACTCTTTCACTATGGTGTATTCCTTAAATCATTACTACTGTCAAAAATCCCCTTAGATTTCAAAAAAGTACATTTATTAAGATGTTGTGTGCTCTGCTGATTTTTTTATTAAAAAAATTAAACAGAAGGACTTACATTTCCACCAGGATGGAGAAACCCCATTTCTTCTAGGTCCTCCTCTTACAACTAAAATAACCTTGGATATAACATAACAAACAAGACTCTAAAAAGTGGAAAGAAAAAGGAAGATTGCCTAGGAACCAGAGGAACAATGCAGTTGTGGGTGCCTTAGGTTTCCTTTTTGTCTCCCATATATCTCAGACAGGTGCTACAGAAGCCTCTAATCCATATCTGCCAACAGGCACAGACATAAAAAGCTCTAAGAAAAGCCTGTTCCACACATCCAAAAAAAGAAGGGGGAAAACGGTCACCTTACAGTAGAAAACTTTTTGTCAATACCTGCCCTATTCCAGCCAAATATCAATGAAAAAAATCATATCCTCCCCAGCACCCTCCAATTTCAGTGGGGCCTAGCCAGCAGTTAATCTTCTTCACTCCTTCCCCAACAAAAGCAGACAACTTGCTCTTAATCCACTGCTATGGTAGTGTGGTCAGGACTGAGCAGGCAGCTGATCTTTTCTCCCCCATCCAGCAGAAGCGGATGGTGCTCCCATTCTCCTGTCAGAGTACCGTCAACTTGGTCCAGTGACAAGGGAAGCCACCAAACCCACCAAGCAGCAAGGAGAGTTAATGACTCAATGTAAGGCAAGGCTAGTTACCACTATATTTTACCACCCCATCTCCATGTCAGTGGGGCCCTCTGTGTTAGGGGGAGAACTGAGCTTCCACCCCTGACCAGCATCAAAAACACTGAGCAAGGGGGTACATGTCAAGACTCGTAAGTACTTTATTTTTCCCTCACCTTCCTGGTGTTAGGGAGGCCCAGTGGGAAGCTGAACTCCTACACGCAACTTAGTAACGAGACTGAAAGAGGCAGCATGAAGCAGGGCAAATCAGCACTCCTATCCCCCTGCCCAGGTTTCAGCAAGACCCAGTGGGGAGCTGAACCTTCACCCCCAGTCAGCATCAATGAGGCTTAACAAAGTAGGAAAAGGTGGAGCCAGTTGGCACTCTGCTTCTCCCCCTCCCATCCCCTGGGGCCAGCAGGGCCTGTGAGGGAGCTGAGCTTATACTTCCATTCAGAGGCAACAGAAGCCAGAGACTTGTGAGTCATTGCCCCACTTTCACTGGAATAGTGTCAGTGGGGCCAAGAGGGTAGCTAAATTTCTACTCCTCACCCTTTTGCAACAAGAAAGTATGCGTCATTGCCCCACTGTTGCCAGGGTCATGTCAGCAGGAAGCTGAACATACCCAGCCCTTACATTATACCTCACACAGGGACTTCCTGCTTTAAAAAGAAGATTAAATAGGATTCAGAGTCTCATAATACAATATCCGAAATTTCAAGATTACAGTTGAAAATCATTCATGAATAAGAAAAGACACAGACACCAAATCAGCAGACACCAACACCAAGATGAATCAGATTTTATCTGACAAGGATTATAAAACATCCATAATAAAAATGATCTAACAAACAATTATAAATTCTCTTGAAATACAGATACATAAAATCTCAACAAAGAAATAGAAATTATAAAAATAAGCAAACAGAAATTATAGAACTAAAGAATACAATTAACTGAAAAAACTTACTGGATAGGCTCAATAGTAAAGATAACAGAAGATAGAATCTGTAAACTTCAGGACAGATCAATAGAATTTACTCAATCTGAGCAACAGAAAGAAAATAGACCAGAAAAAATGAAATGAGCCTCAGGGAACCAGTGGGACAATAACAAAAGATCCAGCATTCATGTCATCAGTGTCTAAAAGGAGAGGAGAGAGAAAGAGGTACTGAATGAAGACTTGAAAAAATAATGGCTGACTTAAAAAGGAAGGCATTTCTGACACCAGCTACAACATGGGTAAAACTTGAGGACATTATGCTAAGTGAAATAAGCCAGTCACAAAAAAACAAATGCTATATGATTCCACCTATATGAGATACCTAAGATTGACAAATTCATAGATACAGTAGAATGATGCTTGCCAGGGACTAATAGTGAGGGGGATGGGGAGTTATTTAATGGGTACAGAGTTGCAGTTTTGTAAGATGAAAAGAGTTTGGGAGATTAGATGCACAACAACAAGAATTACTTAACAATGCTGACGTGTACACTGAAAATGGTTAAAATGATAAATTTTATGTTATGCACATGAGTATTTTATTGCAATTAAATTTTATTTAAGTTTTTAAAAAGAAATAATGGCTGGAAAATCCCCAAATTTGGCAAAACACACTTACAGAGACCAAAATATAATAAACCCAAATAAACCCATGCCAAGACATATCATAATTACACTTCTGAAAAGTAAAGACAATGAAAAAATATTAAAAGCAGCCAGAGAAAAATGATGCATTACTTATAGGGGAGCACCATTTGACTATCAACATATGTATTATTAGAAAGCATAGAGGCCAAAAGTAAATGGTACATTTTTCAAGTCCTAAAAGAAAACAATTGTCAACTATAGATTCTATATCAAGAAAATCCCTTCAGAAATTAAGGGAAAATAAAAGAATTTTCAGGTGAAGAAAACTAAGAGTATTTGTTGCTAGCAAACCTACATTTAAAAATTGTCTAAAAGAAGTTCTATAAACAGAAATGATAACAAAAAAAGACTCAGAACTTAAGAAAATAGGGGTAGATATAACAGACTATCCTAGTTCTCATAAGTTTCTTAAATTATTTCTGACAACTGAAACAAAAATTATAGCACTTTTTGATGAGGTGTTCAATGCATGTAGAGGGGATACGTAATCCAACACTTCAATTCCTGAATATATATACCTAAAAGAATTGAAACAGGTATTCAAACAAATATTTGTACACAAATGTTCAGAACATTAATTTTTATAATAGTTAAAAAGTAGAAACAAACCAAATATCCATCAACTGATGAATGGATAAATAAAATGTGGTGTTTCCATACAATAAAACATTATTTTGCAATAAAATTGATGTGTGCTACAACATGAATGAACCTTAAAAACATGCTACATGAAGAAGCCAATAACATATTGTATGATTCCATTTATATGAAATTTCCATAATAGGTAAATCCATAGAGGTGGAAAGTAGATTAGTGATTCCTTGTGGATGTGGGAGTGGGAATTGGTAAATGAAGAGTTGAAGTGATAGGGTACAAGATTTCTTTAGTGGGATGATGAAAATGTTCTAAAATTGATTGTGGTGGTATTCACAGAACTATAAAAAATTATTGAATTATACACATTAAATGGATCAATTACATGATATGTGAATTATATCTCAATAAAGCTGTTATCAAAAAGGTAATGATGAGGATTGTAAATGGACCTAAATGGAAGTAAGTTTTCTGTGCTTTGCTTGAAGTGCTAAGTCATCTATACCAGTAGGCTGTGATCAGTTATGTATGTATTGTCATACCTAGCATAACCACTAAGAACCACTAAGAAAACTATACTGAGTGAAATACTCAAAACATAAATAAAGGTGGAATTCTTCAAAATTGTTCAAATTACCCACAGGAAGATAGGAAAGAGAAAACAGGAGAAACAGGAAATAAACAGAAAACAAAACACAAAATGGCAGACTTAAGTGCTAACAGATCAATAATTACACTAAATATAAATGGTCTAAATACACCAATTAAAAGATAAAGTAGATTATAAAATATTAACCAGCTATATCCTGTCTACAAAGAATTCATTTCAAAAAAAATAAGTAGGTTGAAAGTAAGAATGGAAAAAGATATACCATGCAGACGTTAATGAAAAAGAAGCAGAAGTGGTTATATGTATATCAGATAAAGTAGAATTTCAAGCAAAGAAAATTACTAAAGACAGAGAGGGGCATTACATAATGATAAGAGGACATAATTCAAATGTTTATATACCAAAAAACAGAGCCTCAAAATACATTAAACAAAGAAGAAATAAACAAATCCACAAATACAGTTGGGAACTTCAGCAACTCACAGCAACTGATAGAATTGCTAGGAAGAAAATCAGCAAGGATATAGAACTGAACAACACAAGGAGCCAATAGGATCTAATATATACATATATACACACACACTATTCCCAACAACAGCAGAATGCACATTTTTTTTTCAAGCACCCATGGAACATTTACCAAGATAAATCATATCCTGGGCCATAGAACAAACCTTATTAAATTTAAGAGAATTTAAATAAAACAGAATATGTTTCTGATCATAATGGAATTAAACTAGCAATCAATAGCAGAAAAGCAACAGGAAACTCTATAAACACTTAGAAATTAAAGAGCACATCTCAAAATAATCCATAAGCCTAAAAGGAAGTCTCAATGGAATTTAAAAAAAAATAGAACTGAATGTAATATAAATATCCCCTAAAAGGAATTTCCAAGCCCATATGGTTTTCCTGTAGAAATCCACCAAATACTATAAAAATTAACACAAATTTTACACAATCTCTTGCAGAAAATAGAAGTAACATTTCCCAACTTATTTTATGAGTCCAGTATTTGCCTGATATCAAAACCAGATAAAACAGCACAAAAAAGAAAAACCAAGGACCAAGATCTCTCATCAAATTAAATGCAAAAATCCTCATCAAAATATTAGCAAATTAAATCTCACAATGTATAAAAAAATTATATACCATGACAAAGTAGGATTTAGTCCAATCTTTACACAAGGCTAGTTCAACATTTGGAAATCAATAAACTTAGCCCCACATATCAACAAGCTAAAAAAGAAAAATCATATGATCATATCAACTGAGGCTAAAAAAACATTTGACAAAATCCAATTCCCATTCATGGTACAAACAAACCCTCAGAAAACTAAGAATAAAGGGAAACTTCCTCAAATTCATCAAAAACATCTACCAAAAAAAATGTATAACATACTTAATGATAAAATACTGAATACTTTCCTCCTAAGACTGGAACACTTATTTGACATAATACTAGAAATGCTAGCCACTGCACTAAGGTAAGAAAAAGAAATAAAAGACATACTGATCAGAAAGAAGTAGAACTATTTCTATTTGCAAATGATAAAATCGTCTGTAGAAAACCTCAAGAAAACTACCCCAAACATACCCTTCTATAACTAATACATGAGTTAAGCAAAGTCCTGGGATATAAAATCAAAACATGAAAATCAAAGTGCTATATACACTTGTCATATTCAAAGTGAGTTTCTTGCAGATAGCTGTATAGATGGGTCATGTTTTTAAATCCACTCTGCCAATCTCTGTCTTTTAATTGGTGTAGTTAGGCAATTTACATTTAAGGTAATAACTAATACATTAGGGCTTAAATCTGCCAAATTTAAAAAAAATTGTTTATTCTGATTTTTGTTTCTCTGTTTTCTTTTTCTGCTTTCCTGTAGGGTACTTAAACATTTTTTAGAATTCCATTTTAATAGTTCTTTTGAGTATATCTCTTTGTATAGATTGTTTAGTGGTTTATCTAGATATTATATGTATACCAGGTCCTTGAATAATGTCTTTTTATTCAATATCATTTCATTATAATGTTGATTAAGAAAATATCAATTCCCAGTCGGGAGCAATGTCTGTGTGAAGTTTGCACATTCTCCCCATATCTGCATGGGTTTTTTCCAGGTACTCCAGTTTTCTCCCACATCCCAAAGATGTGTACGTTAGGTTAATTGGAGGATCAAAATTGTCCCAGTATAAGTAAATGTGGGTGTGTGCATGGGTGAGTCCTGTGATGGAATTGCCCCCTGTCTGGAGTTAGTTCTTAGTTTCTGCCTTGTGCCCTGAGCTACCAGGGTAAGGACCAGGAACCCATGACCCTGAACTAGAATAATTGGGTAAACAATTATCTCGTTTTCATTAATCTTTCTTAAATGTACATATAGCTCACATTTATTTTAATGTTTAATGTTAGAAGTCTTTTGGCCTTTATTAAGAAAGTTGGTAATGTTTTTGTGACCAGAAATATGCCATAGGAACTTAACTCTTGTATATATCAATTAACCTATGGTAAAATTGCCTTTGCTATTCATCCTTTTGCTTAAAGTCACAGTTTCCAAGAACCTATTGACAACATTAAATGAGAATTTATTGTAAATATCAGTCTAAAGGTGTCAACATTTTACTAGTTTGCATAAATTGTAGAAACCTTGCCTCTCTTTAAATCCCTTTACTCTCTACACCCCCTGTTTATAATTGTCTTAAATATTCCTCTACACATATTGTGAACCACATAAGACAGTGTTATAACTTTGATTCAATTGGTAGACATAATTCAGAAAACAAGAGGAGAAAGAAAGTCTATTGTATTTATTTATATTTTTACTCTTTTTGTTGTCCTTTCTTCTTTCCCGATCATTCAAGATTCCTTCTTTATCATTTTATTTCTCTTTTAGAACTTCCTTTAGCTATTATTTTAGGTTAGGTCTGCTGGTGACCGATTCTCTTAGTTTTCCTTTAATTCCTGAATGATATTTTTACTGGGTATAGAATTCAGAGTTTGACAAGTCTTTTCTTTTAGCACTTGAAAAATGTTGTGCCACTTCCTTTATGGCCTTCCTTGTTTCTTATGAGAAAATATGCTGCCATTTGAATTGTTTTTCCCCTATAGGTAAGGTTTCATTTTTCTCTGGCTGTATGCAAGGTTTTTTCTTTGTCTTTAGTTTTCAGAAGTTTAATTATGATGTGACTGATATTGAGCCCATCAACTGAGTTTTTTATTTTGGTTTTTATTTTTCACTTCTAATGTTTCCATTTGATTCTTTTTTATATCTTTGATTTTTTTTAATCTCGGAAAGTCTTTATTTTTCCCTGATTTTTAAAATATTTCAGAATATTATGGGTATAAACATTTTGATTACATGAGTTGCTTTTATATAATTTGAATCAAAGTTATAAGTGTGTCCATAACCAGATAGTGTGCATTGTACCCATTAGGTGTGAATTTACCCATCCCCTCCTTTCCCCCCACCCCCACCTGTTTGATTTTCTCCAGTTCCATCCATGTTGTTACGAAAGGTTCACCATTTTTTTTATCGCTGAGGAGTATGCATATACCACATTTTATTAATCCACTCGTGTACTGATGGGCACTTGGGTTGATTCCACATCTTTGTGATTGTGAATTGTGCTGCAATAAACATTTGAGTGCAAGTGTCTTTTTGATAAAATGACTTTTTTTCTTTTGGCTATATACCCAGTAATGGGATTACTGGATCAAATGGTAGGTCTACTTTTAGTTCTTTGAGGTATCTCCATATTACTTTCCATCGAGGTTGTACTAGTTTGCAGTCCCACCAGCAGTGTATGAGTGTTCTCTCCGCATCCACATCAACATGTGTTGCTTTCAGAATTTTTAATAAAATCCATTCCCACTGGAGTTAGGTGATATCTCATTGTGGTTTTCATTTGCTTTCCCCTGATGATTAGAGACATTGAGCATTTTTTCATATGTTTCTTGGCCATTAGCCTATCTTCTTTTGAAAAGCTGCTGTTCATGTCTTTTGTCCACTTTTTAATAGGGTTGTTTGATTTTTTTTCTTGCTAATTTGCTTGAGTTCTTTGTAGATTCTGGTTATTAGCCCTTTATCAAATGTATAGCATGTACATATTTTCTCCCATTCTGTAGACTGTGTATTTACTCTATTGATTGTTTCCTTGGCTGTGCAAAAGCTTTTTAATTTGATCAGGTCCCATTTATTTATTTTTGTTGTTGCTGTGATTGCTTTTGGGGTCTTCTTCATAAATTCTTTGCCTCAGCTGACGTCTATAAGAGTTTTTCCAACATTTTCTTCTAGAATTCTTATAGTTTCATGTCTTAGGTTTAAGTCTGTTATCCATCGTGAGTTAATTTTTGTGAGTGGTGAGAAGTGAGGATCCTGTTTCAGTCTTCAACATGTGGCTATCCAGTTTTCCCAGCACCATTGATTGCATAGAGATTCTTTTCCCCAGTGTATGTTTTTGTCTGCTTTGTCAAAGATCAGATGGCAATATTAGGGTGATTTTATATCTGAGTTCTCTGTTCTGATCCACTGGTCTATGTCTCTGTTCTTGTGCCAGTACCATGCTGTTTTGGTTACTATAGCCTTATAGTATAGCTTGAAATCTGGTCAAGTGATGCCTCCCATATCTTTGAGAGAATATCTCTTTGTGGAGATATTCTATTCTTTGTGAGGCTTTCTCTGTTTTTTTATTTGTTTCAAGTTTTTTCATGATTATTCACTGAAGCATTCTTATGATGGCTACTTTAAAAATATTTATCATATAATCCTGTCATTTTTGTCATCTCATTGTTGGCTTCTACCAATTATCTTTTTTCATTCAGTTTGAGATATCCTTGATACTTGGTATGATGAATGATTTTTTAACTAAAACCTCGACATTTTTTTAGTTTGTGTTAAGGTGCTGGATCTTACTTAACCTCCGGCCTTAACTAAAGCTTTTTGTGGCATTTCTCTGGTGGGAGAAGAGAGGGTTTCCACTTCATTATTGCCAGGTAGAGGTAGAAGTACAGGTCCCACACTTGGTCTCCTTTGACACCTGAGGGAGAAGGGACTTCTCATTACTGTTGGGTGAGGGTGGGATATCCAACTATCTGTAATTAGCTACCAGTAACTAGACCAGTTTCAGTTACCAATAACTAGACTGAAGTCTAGTTGCCTGCTGGTGGGGATGAAAATCTCAGCTCTCTACTTGGCCTTCTCTGACACCACACCAGCAGGGTATTGGTGCACCTTGTTATAGCTTCATGAGGGTAGAATTCTAGGCCCCCCACTCAGCCTTCACTGGTGTGGATGGGATGGGGCTACAGGTTTTTTTCTGTAGTGTTTGGCTACAATAAAGAAGTATTGTCTAAAAGTTTTCTCTCATGCCTGTTTGGTCCTTTCCTGGTCCTTTGGCTTAAGATAGCAGGATTTTGTTAGGGATTTTTTTTTATATCTGTTCCTGTTAGTGTTTCTATGTTGCTGGCTTTTCATTTCTTCATTTCTTTACAGTATTGTTTCAATTTATTTTTTTTTCATTCACAGTGTGATTGTCCTGGTTCTTGCTATCTTCGGATATATGGGACAAAAGGAAAACCTGGAGAACTTATTATTCTGTTGTTCCTTGGGTCTCAGTGGCCAGTTCATTTTTTTCTGTGAGGGTTCCAGTGGTCAGTCCTTTTTCTCTCTGTTGTTCAGATACTCAATCTGTCTTCAAGCTCATTGTTTGTATCTTCTGTCTTCTCACTCTACATTTGAGCCCCTTTAGCTAGTTTTTTATTTTGGTTATTTTAAATTTTAGTTATATAATATCTATTTTATTATTTTTTATAACTTCTTTTTTGATTTCTACTTTTTCATTAGTTTCAAGGGAATTCGTAATTAATTGGTGAAATAATTTTATAGTGCCTATTTTAAAACCTGTGTCAGATAGTTCTAACAATCTGATTCATCCCATTATTGTAGCAGTTGATTTTCTTTTTTCATTCACTGTGTGATTTTCCTGGTTCTTGTTATCATGACTGATTTATTTTATTGTATCCTGGACATTTTGAATATTATATTAGGAGACTCTTGACTCTACTTAAATATTCTATTATAACACTCTTTAGGTATAGCATGTCAGTTCTGGCCTTACTTTTGTGGGCTATAATTCCATTGACAATTTAGTTTTCTGAGCCCTTTGCAGTGCTACTATTCTATTCTGCTTCATGCTCTGGCTCTACTTGAGCTTCTGCTTGATTCCTGCTGGTACTACCTGTAGGAACAGAAGGTGCTTCCATGGGCCACCCAGTGTGACTAGGTGGAAGGTCAGGAATGCTAGGCCTACAATACAGGTAGCATTTTATCTTGACTGTTCTCCAGCCACCCAAGCTGATGGGCTTTCCACTCCATTTCTACTGGTACTTGCGGAGGAAGAAATTATCTAATTGGGCTCCCTTCTGCTGATGGGTAGAGGGACAGCAGACGAAGATTCTGTATGAATCTTTGCCACCAACTGGAGGTTTAGGAATCTCTGATCCTGGTTCACCTTCTGCCACTCATTGGATGGCCAGGAGCTAGCAGGCCTGGGTTGCCTTCTTCCATTGGGTAGAGGTCTGGCAGATGCCTAGCCTGGATTATCTTCTGCTGCTGCATGGAGGGTCAGGAACCACTGGGTCTGGGTAGAGGGTTGGGAGACACCTGGCCAGCTGGCACTGCTGGTGCAAGAGAAGGGTCCTGCCTGCCATGTGCTGGTGTGGGGCAGGGGATGGGGTGGTCTGCCCAGGTTCTACTGTTGCAGTTACTTTGAGAAGGATCAGGTACCCCTGCCATTGGGTAAGTTTCACTGCTAAGCCCTTGTTAGGCTTCCCTTTTTCTGATCCTTTGGCTAAAGATAGCAGGCTTTTTTTCTATTTTTGTCTATGTCTGTTGGTGATTTTAGGTTGCACGCCTCTCTAGCACCCAGTCTGGGATATATGAGTGATAGAAAGAAAACCCGGGGAACTCACCCCCATGTAGTTACTAAAATCATGATATCCCTAGGCAGTCCACCTTCTCCTTTCTACTTTTCAGAGTTATTTTATGATTTTTGAATTATTTTCAGAGTATTTAGTTGTACTTAGAGGGGAGGAGCCATATTATCCCAGAACCAGAAGCCTGACTTACATATATTTTAAATGGTAATAAATGGTATCCTATTGTCTTTATGGTTCTTCAGTTTCCTTTTTTCACACAATATCATGTTTTTAAGATTCATTCATTTCAGTAAAGGTAGATATATAGTTCATTCATTTTACATAATGTAGAGTTTGTGTTGTATGAATATGCCACAAGCTATTTATTCATTCTCCTGTTGATAGACAATGAGGTTTCTATTCCTCTGTATTACAAACAATGCTGTAGTAAATGGTCTCAGACATGTCTCCTTGTGCACATGTGTGACAATTTATCTGGGTCTATATCCAGAGTGAAATTGCTAGATCCTAAGATATACACAGCAAGCATCAACTTTATTAGATATTACAAAAGTACTCTTCAAAATTGTACCAATTTATAGTCCTGACAACAATGCATGAGATGTTTCATTTTATCACCCCTTCACCAAAACTTGTGTTGATATAGTCAACTTTTTTCAGCTTTTCCCATGTAAGTTTGCTTCTGTATCTTGTTTAAGAAATCTTTCACTATGCTAAGGTTATAAAAATATTCTTCAATATTTGCTTCTAAAACTTTTAAAATATTTTTTCTCCAATTTAATTCTTTAGTCTGCATCTATAATTTATTTTTGTGTATGGTTTGATAAAGGAATGTTATCCTACTTTTTCCAATATGGATAGTCAATTGTTCCAACACCATTCATTGAAGAGTTATTTCTTTCCCCCATTTATCTCTAGTGCCACTTCAATCATATTTCACATTCCAATATATGTCTAGGTTAACTCTAAAGTTTAAAAATAACCTCCAAAAATGAGAATAAGGTTAAGTAAAATATTGAGTTTAAAATGAGAAACATTTTATTACAAGTCCCCCAAATAGAACCTTAACCTTAAACTAACTTTCTACTAGTAAAGGAACTTTTAGGGTCAGGGATAGAAATTAATACTAATTAAGTACCTATTAACATTGATTAAGCACCTATGATGGATCAGATACTGCTCATTTTATTTATCCCTTACAACTTTGAGAAAGAGATGGTATTATTCCCATTTTACAGGTAAGAATACTAAATCTTTGAAAAGTTAAGTTACCTAGGGCCACACAGCAGAATGGATAGAGCTCAAACCCAGATCTGTCTGATTCTAAAGAACTTGGTTTTGCCACTTTACTACACTACCCTCCAAGGAAAGCTGACAGCCCTAAACTGAGGAAGATATGATTTGCCCATTAGGAGTAGAGCATATGTGGCAAGTAGAACAGTGCCTTAAATGACCAAATGTTCCCAGAAGACTGTTTTGCTTGTTTGCACCCCTTACTAGAGCAAAACATCAGCCTAAGATGAGCTCCTACTTCCTCTCCCATCCCCTTCCGGTTTACTTATATCTCTGTCCCATACTTCCCCAACTTAGGGTATATGATTTAGTTGTCAAAGACCCTCCTGCTAAGCTGTAGGTAGCATGGGGAAGAAAAAGTAATCAAAGGGTGGTTAAGGGAGGGCTAAATCATTTATTCTTAGCATTTTTGTACAGGAATGGATTTCACACATTCAAGGCACCAAATGTACTGATGTGATATCAGCCCTTGCATGATATTATCATATTGCCACATTGGATATTGACTTATTATTGACCTATCATTTTCCCTCCTTTGAATCCAAGGCTCATTGCTGCACAAGACTGTCTGAAAGAAGTTATAATACATGGCAAAAGCAAGAAATTTGGCATCAGATAACCTAAGTTTGAGTCCTGACTCTGCCTTTGGCTGAGGCATCCTACCTAGACAAGTGATCTTCTCTTCCTTGAGCTTTAGGCTTCTTCTGTAAAATTAATAGTCTTCTGTTCCTATTGACTAATACTTTTCAGAGAAAACCCTTAGAATTACTAACATTTTAAAATGCAGTAATTGGTGGTTTAATTTAATAGGCTTTGATTCTGAGGACTCACTAAAAGTTACTGTGAGGATTAAATGACATAATAATTGCAAATTCACCTTGTAAAATGCTGTGCAAAGGGAGGTGGCACTGTTCTTAGTCATCTGCTGTTTTTTATAATAATTTCTGTTCTTGTTATATCTATACCAACAGCACTCTGCTAGATGACTCTAATGCAGCAACCCTAATGCCATTGTTCTCAAATTCATAAGAATCACCCACGACTTGCTTTGTAAATACAGATTTCCTGGCTTTACCCTCAGATTTTATTTAGTAGATCTGATATGAGGTCCATAAGTCTGTATTTTTAAAATATTCTCGAGACAGTTCTTTAAACACAGCCAGATATGGAACCCATATTGCCTGAAATACTTAGCACCATATATACAAAGAATTTATTGACCCTGAGTGTGATTCAGTGTTAAAGCACCTTACAATATGAGGTTGCAACCCAGCCTTCCCTAATGTTCCAAATTCTTACCCCTCCTAGGTCAAAGGAGACCTGGCCATATGATTTCTTAACGTTCCCTTCCACTTCTGTGATTCCAGCTGCATCATGAGTCCTTAGAAGCAAAGCCTGGTAAATTAAACCAGCAATTATTGCCTTTTAGAATGCTAGTGATTTTAAGGTTTTTCTTTGAAAAGTCTTCGTCAATAGGAAAAGAAGACTATGAATGACACCCAAATATTTAGCTGTCTATTGAAATTTCTTTATAGTATCAAATAAAATGGGAACAGATGCAAGTGGACCAGAGCTTGGTTAGTAGGTAACAGATTTATTGGACTTGCTCATTTTAAAAATTAAGGTTATAAACAACATATGTCAAAAATCCTATAAAACTGCTCTGGAAATCATCTTCCTGGAAAGCCAAAATCCCTGCTAATGTTCTGAATTTGCTTTTCAGAACTGAAAATTGACATGGTATACATCTGCAGCACTGTTCGAAACAATGCTTCCTTGAAACAGAGCTTACTTTGCGTGGGTGTGCATTCAGTAGCTACCCCAAAGTTTCAAACACCTGGTCTCTTCCCAGAATGTAATCCATCCAATCCCTAGAGAGAAGACTGCTTCTCTATTTACAAATACAGGTGGTGTTGCTATGAGTTACAGTTTTCTGGAAGTTTTCACATATAGCTAATGATTTTAAAGCAACAGGAAGTCATATGAGAGTGAAATCATCAGGTCTTCAGTCTATCCTGAAGGATAGAGACTTAAGGAGAATCTCAATTGGCTCTTTTTCTTTTTACTGTCACATATGCAGGTCTCCTGTTGAATCTCTCTGGTCCACTGTTCCCTCTAATGAAGTCATGTTCTGTGCTCAGGGCAGTAATATCCTCAGAAGCAGATGTCTCCCATAAAGCATGACCTCATTCTTTGGAATGGGAAGAGCCAGCAGTAGACTGTTGGAGTAATGGGGGGGAGGCTTTGTTTAAAAATAGTTTTCTTAAATAATATGTTCAACTTTTTTATAAATTTCTATAAAAAGGAACATCTAGTTGCTTTTCTTTTTTGTTAACTGCACTTCTCACTTCCAGAAGAAGCAACCACTGGACCAGAAGGAACAGAGTCCTCACAGAGCAGATACTTCATCCAGTTGTTTGCATAGATGGGTGAAACTTTGGGTCTTCCAGATGCTAAATCTAGGCTGTATATCAGACCCCACTGAATCACAGCCTAGATTTCAACAAGCATTCTTATAATAGCCCTGGAGCTTAGAGGAAATAAACTGAAGTGCCCAAGGAAAGTTACTGACCCAGATGCTCCCAGCAAATTAGGCAAGTCGGAACATTGCTAGAGAAGGAAAGGGTAAAGGAAAAGAGTAGACCAATTTAGGATGCAATTTGAAGCCATTCCAAACTTGCTCAGGAGATGGGCTTTCCAGGCTATTCTTGTTTCTTTAGGAAAGTAGACGTAACGCAGCTCCTAAACACAGACTTCTCAGATCATTAGGAATAAGCAAGATACGTGACATCCTGCACTCTCTGACACCCTGTAACTAGGCCTTTCAGTCACAGTCCACATGTTCTAGTGTCCTCCTCGCTTCTGTTTATGTCTATGCAGAAGGTAAGTACTGTAAGGAAAAAAGCTTCAAAAAGCTAATTTCTTAAAGATGGAAGGCAAAGACCTTTCCATTAACAGGATCACAAGGAAATATAATAAGGTACTTACCATCTGAACTCAGGACCTGCAATTCGTATATTTATGTCCTAGGAATTTAACACCTTTTTCTGATAATTCTTGGTAAGCTAGGAATAAAAAGACATTCTTTAATATGATAAAGAATATCTTGACCTAGTAAACAGCATAGTACTTAATGGTAAATATATTAGTGGCATTCTTGACAAAATCAGCAATAAGACAAGGATGCTCATTGTAACTGCTGATGTGTTCAACATTATTCTTGAAGTTCTTACCAATACAATAAGGCAAGAAACTGAAATAAGAGGTATAACTCTTGGGAAATTGCATAAACAATCTTTATTTACAGCTATGATTCTAATAGCTAGAAAACCCAAGACAACTGATATAACAGATATTATAAATAGAGATCACCAGGGTGGCCAGGTCTTACATTGTTCCCTGTAGTACAAATACAGCAACTAGTATATTTTGTGTTCAAACAACATTTATGAGTTGAATACAATTAAAAGAGTTAACTGTAAAAAAAAAACTCTACAGGCAGTTAAATCCTTCGAAACCATTTCAGAATCTTTCTGTGCCTTGGGATCATCGTTCTGAACTGCAATTCATATTGGATAAAAGGGTTTGGTTATATGAGCCTTCTGTTTGCTTGAGTTTAGAATGAATGAAGTTTACATAGTTATAGAATTTTGCAAAGAGATGAACTTGTATTTAACAAATGCCTAGAGAATATCTTATACATGCTTTTTATATTGTGTAAACTTTGTAACAACTCTAAGGTAATTAATAGTTTCCCCATTTTATAAGTGAGGATACACTCACTCAGAGAGATGAAGCAATTTGCTAAATGTCATACAGCACTTAGTAAGTGGTGGAGCTGGGACTCGATGCAACTCTATGACTTCAAAGACCCTCCATTTTCCACTAGTGGCTTCCAATTATGTGTCCAATCTCCCTGCAAGGGAAAAGGTATTTCCTGGAACAAAGTTCTGAATATAATTTGTAGAGGATGGCTGACCTACAACTACCAAAACAGATACTGCATAAAGAATGGTGTTGGCAATACTGAAAATAGCAAAGGCAAGGTAAACACTTACCATGCATGTTGAAGGATAAATCTCAGATGAAGACAGGTGAGTATACCTTTCTTGGGGGAAAAAAATGGGATTGGCTCTTTGAGCAGCACCTCCATTCTAGGGCAGGCACTAATGTAAATGACTGGAATACATACAAATGGAACATCAGAAAGCCTCAGTTCCCCAGTTTGTCTCATCATAAGAAGAATCCAGTATAACTCAGTATAAACTCCATGCCTGATTAAGGGCATGCACAACAGTACAATAGCCAACCATCTTTAACTGTTCTGGGACCCAGTCTAGAGCCATGGTTCATATGCATGGTTCTCAATGTAACCACTGTTTCTGGTTTGGCTGGCCAGCTGCCATAGCAGCTCTCCTCCCCAGTGAATGGAAGCCAGAGGACTACCCACCCACCCCTAGCAAGGTTGGTAAAATGACTTCTGGGAACAGCACATGATCCCAGCCATCTGGGCTCCTTCAGTCCATTGATGGGGTTAACCTGCCTATAAGAAGATAAGGTAGTTCTGACAATTTATGTCATGTTCCAAAAGTAGATGCTCTCTGGCTCCTGTGCTCTACTAGAAAAGAAGAAGGCTGGGATAGTAAAAAATGTCAGTGTAACCTTTAACATGTTTCACGCATTAACACATCGCAACTACTAAAGCAATCCACTCGATTCATGTGCATACTGCATAAAATAATTCCTTACATTTGCTTAGCACTTCACACTTTCCCAAAATGTTTTTCTTTCTATTATCTCACTAATCCCAAGAGCTGGAGACTGAATACCCTGGGTCTTTCTTACCCTTGGGCTTATTTTGAGCCCAAGTGAAGGAGAATGATGATACCATTAACAAAAATGAAAGAATTGGCACTCAGGGCTTGTGCTAGAGCAGTGGTTCTCAACTTTGGTCACACATTAGAATCACCTGAGAAACTTTTAAAAATTCTCATCCCCAGGCCTGACCCCACACCAGTTGCATCAGAATCCCTAGGGGTGGGGTCCAGGCATTGAGAGTTTTTGAAACTCCCCAGGTGATTCCAATGTGTAGCCAGATTTGAAAACCACTAACTTAGAAGATAAATTCAATCTGAGGCATGTGAGTTCCAGCTAACAGGAATTCAAGTGGCAACGTCACAGTGGTAGTTGGAGATATGGGCTGTGATGCAGGGAGTATCATTCTCCATAAAGGTCGAAGTCCTGCAGTGAAATGTACTCATGAGAAAGTGTGTAGATAAAGAAAAGTAGGGGCCCAAAGAGTAACTTTTGATGTTCATAGTGTTAAGATTTCTATCTCTGTTAACTTAGTTTTCTTTAAAAGGCCACATGGTTTCATAATAAAAAAAAACATGCATAACAAATCAGAGGCCTTTGTGAAAGGAACTTTGCATATATCTGAAGATGTCAATGGGTGTAATTTATTTAGACTTTAATGAAACCTCTAACTGAAGTTCTGCAGTAAACGTTATTATGCTTTAAGTTGTGTTATCATGAACTATGGAATTAGAGGGGCCATCCTATGAAGAAGGCTTCAAGACAGGGATAAAATGGAGTGATAAATGTACATCTTGCTAGGTTGGGAAGCATAAACAATAGAGTTTCTATAATAGCTGTTTCTGGTTTTACTTTACATTTTTATATATGGTCGAGGTGTAAGAGTTTGCAGTGAACTAAGTTTGCAGATGACAAATCATTTAGTTCAAACACCATTCAAAGTTCTGCCTCTTACTGTGTGACCCCTGACAAGTTACTTAACCTCTCATTCTGTTTCTTCAACTTTAAGATAATGGAATTGGACATAAATATCTCAGCTAGAAATTCTATAGATTAGCTTAGCTCAGCTCTCCGTGTCTACAGTGAAAACAACACATAATCAAGTATTTTGGTTGATTAGAGCAATGTTAGAGAGTGACGATTACGGGGTCAAGGACCAGAGAAAGCAATTGTTATACAGAATTATTCACTATATGGAGTTCATTGTAACCAAATTGGCAAAGCACTGTTTCTGCCAGCCATCTGCTGGAACATAAAAATAGCTTTGTTATACAGGATTGTCCTTTATAATTGGATTTAACCTGTACCGCAGATTTCTTCCACAATAAATTTATAAATCTGTTATATAGCATTTTAGAGCTGAGGTTCATAAAATTTTATAGTAAGAGGTCACCTAGTCCATACCTATATTTGGCAGGAAGAGAAAGAAATGCAGACAGGTGAAGTGATTCCCCCGAAGTCAGACAGCAAATAAGTCATAAAGCTGTACCTCTGAGCAACTACTCCAGTTGTCTTCTCCTTACGCTCAGTTCCCAAAGCAATCAGAAATAGAGTCATTTGAGTCCTCAGGCCAGACCTATTTTGAAGCCGTTTTTGCAGCCCTGTCAAGTAGGTATGTGGCTTGATAATGATGGTGATGAAAAATAAATGTGATGATTATAGCTGCTATTTATTGAGTGCCTATATGTGCTAGATATTATGCTAAGTACTGTGCATTATTTAATCTTCCTGACATCTCTTTTGAGGTAGATATTATTGTCTCAATTTTCATAAATGAAAAATCTGAGGGAGAGAGGTGAAGTACCATGCCCAAAGTCACATAGCTATTGAATGTTAGAACTACAATTTAAACTCACTACTGAAAGGATAACAAAACTCATGCCCTTTCCATAATCCTAGTATTTCCCAAACAGTATAGCCTAGAACATTAAGTCAACAAGAGATAGGTATTTCTAGAAAAAGTTTCTGTGGTCAAATAAGTTTGGGAAATGCTGCATATCATATCCCCTTTGGGGAGGGTCACATTTCTCATTAATATGTTAAGAGATCTGAGACGTCTTCAGTGAAGAAATCTATTTTTCCTTTTCCTTAACCATGTGTTTCCCAAACTCTTTTTGACCAAGGAGCCCTTTTCCCAAGAACATCTGTTAATATCACACAGGACTCTCATGCTCTCTAGAACATAGTGTGAAAAACACTACATTAGACCACACAACCTTCCATTCATCTTTCTGATCCTCTTCAGAAATTGTTGCTCTTAGGCCTGGCTTTTTTCCTCCTAACCATTAAAGCAACCAAAGACTCAGTGTTGCAAATACTTCTTGAGCAAGAACACATGCTTGTAACTTTGGGAACATCTTTGGTAACATGAAGAAATCTATATTTCATGGAACTTTGAGGGACCATTAAGATTCTGAAATGTCACCAGTTGGTGGAACTGTTTTAAATATTGCCTTAACCATAGTAATGCTTTTGAATCTTTCCCAAAGCAAGCCAGAATTGATCAAGAAAATTTCACAGCTGATCATAATTTAAGTTTGTGGAGGCTGAAGCCCCAGGGGTGGGCCCGTGTTGCAAGGACCAGAGAAGAAATCCTTAGAAGAGGAATGTAAGACTTATATCAAAAATACATGAGATCGGGATAGGGTCAGTAGGATGGGAATCAATTTGCACAACCCTACCTTTTCTTGTCTTTTTGCATGCTTAGAGCAGATGTTGGAATTTTAATCTGGGTTCTAAACATGGGCATTCTATGTGGTTCTCACTCTTCTTTGAAGCTAATGGCTTCCATCTTCTAAAAATACATTGAGCTTGCCACATGTATTTGTGCATTCCCTGTGTTTACAGTTTTAATGATGTGAGATAGCAAATGAAATAAACCAAGATTTGAAGATATTATATTGAAGGTTAGTTTGCTTTTTTTTTAAGAAAAAATGTCTAGTCCTTTACCTCCTTGGATGCCAGCCATTGCCTTTACTTTTACTTTTTTATTTATTCGTTTACTAACTGATACTAAAGAAATATTGGCCATGTTCAGTTCTCTGGTGTTGCTCTCAACATAAAAGGAGAAAGACATGAAGGCCGGGAGCCTACTACCTGTATAACCAAAGGACAAATAAAATTAAGTTAACATTTATTGAGTACCTACTCTATGTACATCACTCTTATTTAGGCCATAAAACAACTCTATAAATTGATAGAATTATGCCCATTTTACAAATTGGCAGTTTTTGGAACTATTATTGTTGATACTCTTAGCATGACTGTGATTCAATGGAAGGTACAATGAGCTTAGAATCAGAAGAATCTTGGTCCACATCTCAGGTTTACCACTTCCTGCAGTCACTCATTTGTTCATTCAACAAACGTTTTATTGAGCACCTACTGTAAAAGAAATGCTTTAGGAGCTGGAGATACAGAGATGAATAATACATGACCCTTGCTCTCAAGGAGTTAACAATCTAGTAAGTAGAACAATCACATAATCAGAAAATTATACTTTGATAAGTGCAGTAGTATGTTGTGGAACACAGAGAAATTGATGTATGAGACAAGTCTTAAAGGATGAGTAGGCACTGAGAGAAAGCGGGACTGGAGAAGTACACTGCAGGCAGAGGGAATGGCATGAAGAAAGATACAGAGGCAAGTGGTATATGGAAGGGGGTACAGTAGATATAGAGCCAGGGCTTAGAGATCCATGTTGAACTATATGCAGTGCAGCATTACTTTTAAACTAGTGGATGTTTTATAAGTTTATTTATATAATCACAGACTATTTTTAGAGCAGTTTTGGTTTACAGGAAAATTGAACAGAAAAAAAGAGTTCCCATATCCTCTCTCTCTTCCCACCCTTGGCAATCACTGATCTTTTTACTGTCTGTACAGTTTTTCCTTTTCCAGAATGTCATCAGAATTATACAATATATAGCCTTTCCAGACTGGCTTCTTTCACGTAGCAATATGCATTTAAGTGTCCTCTGTATCTTTTTGTGGCTTGATAGCTCTTTTCTTTTTATTGCTGAAAAATATTCCATTGTATGGATGTCCACAGTTTGTTCATTCATCTATTAAATGATAGTTGCTTCCAATTTTTGGCAATTATGAATAAAGCTGCTATAGAAATTTGTATTCAGGTTTTTGTATAAACATACATTTTCAACGAATTTGGGTAAATACCTAGGAGCATGATTCTGGGTCGTGTGGTAAGACTATGTTTAGCTTTGTAAGAAATTGTCAAATTGTCTTCCAAAGTGGCTGTACCATTTTGCATTCTCACCAGCAATAAATGAGAATTCCTGTTGTTCCATATCCTCTCCAGAATTTAGTATTGTCAGTGTTTGGGATTTTAGCCATTCTAAGAGGTGTGTGGTGCTGTGTCACTGTTTTAAGTTGCAAGTCCCTCACGACAAATGTTGTCAAGCATCTTTTCATACGCTTATTTGCTATCTGTACATCTTCTTTGGTGAGGTGTCAGATTTTTTGCCCATTTCTTAATTGGATTATTTTTTCTTTGATTATTCAGTTTTCTGTTCAGATCTTGGCCCATTTCTTAACTGGGTTGTTTCCTTATTGTTGCATCTTAAGAGTTCTTTACATTTTGGATAAAAGTCCTTTATCAGATAAATATTTTGCAAATATTTTCTCCCAGTCTGTGGCTTATCTTTCGATTCACTTGATAGTGCATTTCTTAGAGAAGTTTAAATTTTAAAGAAGCCTAAAGTATCAGTTTTTTTCTTTCATGAATTGTGCTTTTAGTGTTCTAAAATCTCATTTCCAAACCCAAGGTCACCTAGATTTCTCCTATGTTATCTTCTAAGAATTTCATAGTTTTGTGTTTTGCATTTGAGTCTGTGATTCATTTTGAGTTAATATTTGTCAGAGGTGTCTAGATTCAGTTTTTCCATATGTATATCCAGTTATTCCAGGATTATCTGTTGAAAAAAATTATCTTTTCTCTATTGGATTGCCTTTGCTCCTTTGTCAAAGATTCGTTGACTATTTGTGTAGGTCTATTTCTGGGCTCTCTATTCTATTCCATTAATTCGTGTGTCTATTATTTCATCAATCTACTGTCTTGATTACTGTAGCTTTGTAGTAAGTCTTGAATTAAGTAGTGTCAGTTCTGCAACTTCGTTCTTATCTTTAATATCATATTAGCTATTGTGGGCCTTTTACCTTTCCATATAAACTTTAGAATCAGTTTGCTGATATCCATAAAGTAACTTTTTGGGATGTTTATTGAGATTGCATTGAATCTATAGACCAAGTTGGTAAGAAGTGATATTTTAACAATATTCAGTCTTCCTATCCATGAACATGGAATATCCTTCCATTTATTTAGATCTTTATTTTATTTTATCAGAGTTTTATAGTTTTCCCCATAGATATTCATATTTTGTTAGATTTATGCCTAAGTTATTTCTCTTTTTGTGCAAATGTAAACAGTGTTGTTTTTTATTTCAAATTCCAGTTGTTCATTGTTGGTATATAGGAAAGCAATTGACTTTTATATATTAGGCTTCTATCCTACAACCTTATTATAATTGCTACTTAGTTCCAGAAATTTTTTGTTGATTCTTTGGGATTTCCTACATAGACAATCATGTCATCTTTGAACAAATACAGTTTTATCCCTTCCTTCCCAATCTGTATACGTTTTATTCCTTTTCTTACCTTACTGCATTAGCTAGGACTTCCAGTCTGATGTTGCATAGGAATGGCGAGAGGGGACATGCTTACCATGTTCCCAATCTTAGAGGGAAAGCATCTAGTTTCTCACCATTAAACTAACTTGTAGGCTTTCTGTAGATGTTCTTTATCAAATTGAGAAAGTATACCCTTTGATTCCTAATTTGCTGAGCATTTTTAACACTAAGGGATGTTGGATTTTGTCAAAAGCTTTTATTGCATCTATTGACATAATCATATGATTTTTCTTCTTTAGCCTTTTTATGAATGATGGATTAAATTAATTGACTTTTGAATTTCGAGCCAGCCTCGCATACCAGGAATAAATCCCATTTGGTTGTAGTGTACAATTCTTGTAATACATTGTTGTATTTTATTACCTAATATTTTATTGAGGATTTTCACATCTATGTTCAAAAGCGATATCAGTCTGTACTTTTCCTTTCTTATTAATATAATGTCTTTGTCTGCTTTGGGTATTAGGGTAATGCTGGCCTCATAGAATGAGGTAGGAATTGTTCCTTCTGTTTCTATTTTCTGAAACACACTGTAGTGAATTGGTATAATTTTTTTTCCTTAAATATTTGATAAAATTCACCAGAAAAACTATGAGAGCCTAGTGCCTTCTGTTTTGGAAGGCTACTAATTATTGATTCAATTTCTTTAATAGATAATGGCCTATTCAGATTACCTATTTCTCCTCGTGAGAGTTTTGGTAGATTGTATCTTTCAAGAAGTTTTCCCTTTTCATTTAAGTCATCAAATTCATGAGCACAGAGTTATTCATCACATTCTTTTATTATCCTTTTAACATCCATGGGATCAGTAGTGATAGCTCCTCTTTCACTTCTGATATTAGTAATCTGTGTCATCTCTCTCTTTTCTTTGGTTAGCCTGAGTAAGGGTTTATCAATTTTATTGATCTCTTCAAATAACCAGCTTTTGGTTTCATTGGTTTTCTCTATTGTTTTTCTGCTCTGAATTTCATTTATTTCTGCTGTGATTTTTATTATTTCTTTTCTTCTGCTTACTTTGGATTTAATTTGTTGTTCTTTTTCTAGTTTCCTAAAGTAGAAGCTTAGATATTGATTTTAAATATTTCTCCTAGTCTAATATATGCATGCAGCACCATAAATTTCCCTCTCAGCATTACTTTTGCTGCATCCCACAAATTTTGATAGGTTTTATTTTAATTTTCATTTAGTCTAAAATATTTTAAAATCTCCTTTAAGACTTTTTCTTTGACCATGTATTATTTAGAAGAGCGTTGTTTAATCTCAAAGTAGTTGGGGATTTTCCAGCTATCTTTCTGTTATTAATTTCTAGTTCAATTCCATTGTTATGTGAGAGCATGCTTTGTATGATATCTATTTTGAATGTGTTGAGGTATGTTTTATGACACAGAATGTGGCCTATCTTGGTCAATGTTCCATGTGAACTTCAGAAGAATGTGTATCCTGCTATTGTTAGATAGAGTATTCTATAAATATCAATTAGATGTAGTTGACTGATGGTATTATTTAGCTCAACTACATACTCACTTATTTTCTGCCTAGTATATCTGAAAATTACTGAAGCTATACGGAAGTCTCCAACTGTAATAGTGAATTCGTCTATTTCTGCTTGCAGTTCTATCAGTTTTGCCTCATGTATTTTGATGCTCTGTTGTTAGATATATACACATTAAGGATTGTTATGTCTTCTTGGAGTATTGACCCTTTTTACCATTATGTAATACCCCTCTTTATCACTGATCATTTCCCTTGCTCTGAAGTCTGCTTTGTCTGAAATTAATATACCTAACTCCAGCTTTCTTTTGATTAGTGTTAGCGTAGCATATCTTTCTCCATCCCTTTACTTTAATCTACTTGTATCTTTATATTTAAAGTGGATTTCTTATAGACAACATATAGTTGGGTCTTGTTTTTTTATCCACTCTGACAATCTTTGTCTTTTAACTGGTGAATGTAGAGCATTCACATTTAAAGTGATTGTTGTTATAATCGGATTAATATCTACCATATTTGTAATAGTTTTCTATTCATTGCCACTTTTCTTTGTTTCTTTTTTTGGCTTCCTGCTCTTTTTCTGCCTTCTCTGGTTTTAATCAAACATTTCATATGACTCTGTTTTCTGTCTTCTATTAGCATATCAATTATACTTCTTTTTAAAGAAAATTTTAGTGGTTGCCCTACAATTTGAAATATACATTTACAACTAATCCAAGTCCACTTTGAAATAACACTATACCACTTCACAGGTAATTCAAGTACTTTAAAGCAGAGTATTTCCAATTCATCCCTCCCAGTCCTTATTATAACAATGCTGTCATTTGTTTCACATATCCGTAAGCTATAATCATGGGATACATTTTTGCTATTATTATTTTGAACAAACTGTTATCTGTTAAATCAATTAAGAATATTTTACCTTTGTTTATTTGTTCTCTAACCTTGTTCTCTTTCTATCTTTATGTAGATCCAATTTTCTGACCTATATCATTTTCTTTCTCTGAAGAACTTCTGTTAACATTTCTTAAAGGCAGGTCTAGTGGGAACAATTTTGTTTTGCTGAGAAAGTATTTATCTTTCATTTTTGAAGGATAATTTCACTGCATACAGAATTCTGTTTTGCTGGTTTTATATCATTGATCCTCATCAGAACCCTAGGCCATGAATAGAGACAAAGCATATAATGTTCTCTAATTTAGCAGATGAAGAACCAGAGGAAAAGTCACTTGTCCTATGGTCATTTTGTGGTTGGGTCAAGGATAAAATCTGGGTAGGCCTGCTGCTGTCCTCCATGGACCTGATTCTTTTATAAGATCTTCTTTTCTTAATGCCAAATAGGGAAACCGCCTGCCCATGTTGATCAAAATCTGTCTGATTCAATCTTACTCCCATCAAAGCAATCCCAAGTACTGTACAGCTATGTTTCACACTTTGATGCATTTGTGGTTTGTGCCTGCAGAAATCATGATAGTTAAAAATATGGGAAATTGGAATGCTATAGAAATGTAGCTTGTTAGCAGAGAAACAGACATGTTACAGTGGTAGTGCTCTGAGTAGGTATGAATAAAGTTCTGAGTATCTAAAGAAAATAAATCAATATATCTAAAATATAGAACTCAGCAGGGGTTAATGCTTTTGTTCTGGGTCAGGATGCTGACTTCTAATATGGGATAGCTCTAGCTCCCTGACATTTTCTCTCTAGAAGCTAGAAAACTATAATGGCCTCAAGCAAAAGCAATGGGCATGACAGATAGAGAGCCAGAGCCTAGAGGTCCATGTTGAAACTCATAAGAATTATTTTCTGACCATGGTAAGCTATGTTAGAACAAGAAGGAACCCCTATACTGCTGAGATGATGTATTCATTATCACTTGTGGGAAATGTAATATAATCTAATAATAATCTTGTGTATACTTTTGCATCCTCATTTTTTCTAAAGGATATACCAAATTTCTACAAAGCAGAAGCTCTCTCTGAGAGCCCTTCTCTGACCCAAGATGACGTGTAAGAAATGTCTTTTGAGTCCTTGTTTCTCTCAGTACTCTTCATGCGAGGGGCATTTTAGGGGAAAAAAAAATTTAGTTAGCTCATTACCTCACACTGTATACCAAAATCTATACCAGATTAATTACAGATTTAAACATAAAAATGAAACTGTAACAAAACTAGAGAAAATGTAAAAAGTTACCTATATATATTACATTAGGGAGGGCCTAACTAAGCATGACACTGAAGGCAGTAATCACATAAGAAAAGATTATTAGATTTAAGTACATATAAGGAAAGCCTTTCACACCCTTTGACCCAATGGTACCACTTCTAATGATACATCCCGAAAAAAACCTTTAGACAAATATATACAAATGTATATATGTAAAAACATTAACTATAGCATTGTTTATAATAGTGAAAAACTGAAAACAACCAAAATGTCCATCAAAGATGATTAATTAAATACTGGTGCATCTGTATTAAAAATTACAATGCAAAAATGTAGTTATTGACATAGAAAATGTTATCAAACATTTTTAATTTTATCCCATTTTGTAAAAATACATATTTATATGCATAAAAGATTTCTAGATGTGCATGAAATATTAATAAGTTATTTGTAGGTACATTAATAACTATTTTTCCTTTTGCTCCTCTTTTTTATGTATATATGTATACATACATTTATATATGTGTGACGACTAGGTATACCTTATGTAAAAATAATAGAAGCTTAAAAAAATATTTAAAAAAATCTTCCCTTTCCCTCTTTTCATTTGTGGATTTAGGTCAAACTTTCTCCAGGAAGTTTTTTTCCCCTTAACTAGCCAGTATAGTTTCTGAAGTCCCTTCTCCCTAGTATATTCCTATCTAACTGTAAATTCTTTAAGTATAGAGCTGTGTTTCATTATTTGCTGTGCTACCTCCCGTAGGCATGCTCAGTAAGGACTGGTTGGCTGGTAATGGTCTGATTTCCTCAAAACCTGCTTTGAAGTCCGATGTAACAGCATTTAACCTTAACCAGCTGAAATGGTCAAAAACGTGGCACACTGTGGCTACGAGGGCAGGGTTGTTACAATGGCTGTCTTCCTACTGCTCTTCCAGGCTGTGATGGCTGACTGGCTGGCTGGTAGCTGGCTGATGGGGCTGGGCCCTTTCTGAGTAAATCTTTCCTCAAACAGCTTTCTTGTTCAAGGAGAAGGCCCTTCTCAGGTTGAGTTGCTGGCTCTTAGTCAGTAGAATTTCTTCAGCTGTGCTTCCCTGCCAGAACCTCCATGCACATTCACAAGAACTCTCAGTGCAGTTAAAAATCACAAAGGATGGGTAGCAAAGAAAGAAGACAAAGGACTGGAAGGAGAGAAAAGGAGAAAAAGGATAAGAGAATGGAGATTCCTGATCTTAAGTGCAACAGGTTGCTTCAACCTAAAACATCCCCTGTACATAATAATACCTGCTGTTGCACATGAAATTGCTTTACCAGAAAAGTCTGTGCAGACATTGGTTTTTCAAGGGACCTGTGCAAGCTCTGATGGCCACTTTGGCAGCCCTCTGGGTTGTAGATTTTATGGACCTCTAGTATGGCCTGCTCTTGTAGGTAGAGATCATTTCAGGCTTGTTGCAAGGATCAAATGAAATGATAGATGGGAGTACATTTTATAAACTATAAGGTAATATACAAATGCTTGATGTTCTTTTTGTAAGCTCTTGAGAGCACTGACAGTGGTTTAACGTTGTATAATAGTATCTCCATGGGAATTTGGAACATTTTAAATACCTGTATCTAAACAAAATCAAATCCATCTACAGAATGAAGAGAATTGAGTTCCTAGAAAGGAAAAAATGACTGGAAGAGACCTAAACTATGTATATCTCAGGAGTTGTTGTCACCTAATTATATTAGAAAATCCTTGG
This sequence comes from Avahi laniger, assembly GCA_963575035.1. NCBI lineage: Eukaryota > Metazoa > Chordata > Mammalia > Primates > Indriidae > Avahi > Avahi laniger. The sequence goes on along the minus strand of CAUYSK010107359.1, from coordinate 2,241 downwards.
TTTTTCTAATCAAATTCAATTGATTAGAATTATCTTCTTTAGAAGTAATTCCCAAGAAAATGCTTGTGATTTCACTGTCGACGAAATTGATGATACTTCTTTTAAAATGTCTGTTAACTTATGGTAAATTACAATGGGAGTGCATGGGACCCCCACATGAGCATATTATGGTGAGACTATTTTAATAACTAACAAATCATGATAAGGAAGTGACTAAAAAGTAAACTGTTGCTCTGCTCTTTCCATGAAAACAACCCTTTTTTCCTTCCAGCTTCAACATACGAGACTTCATCTCAGATCCTAACCTGAATGCATGACTCTTCAACCTCAGGACTTGCAGAATTAGTGGAATGCCGTCCTAAGGTTGTTGAGTTGTGCGTTTCTGGGCATTTCATCTCTAATGGAGAAGCACCTATTCCCTCACCCCGAAGACTAAGGCTAAAAGATTTTTCTCCCCAGGGAAGAATCTTCCTTGTAACTTTCACAGCCCCAACAGTCAGAATGGGGAGGTTTAATATTTGGGAGATACCTTACCAAAACCCTGACCTTTGGCTGTGGGACTCCCTCAAATGTGCAATGTCTTGGGGGTCCCTCCTAGTGACAGTCTTAGAAAACAAATTATTTTCTGTTAATTTCCAGTGACTTAATTTTCTATTTTCTTTTTCTAATAGGTCCAGTGAAAAACAAGAAAAAGGGTAAGTTAAGCTCCTGACTTTTTTAAATTGCTATCATCCCATGTCTTTTCTAAAATTAAAAGAAAAAAATCAGGAAAGTAGGATTTTTGTATTATGTTCTTTCAGCATTGATTGTCTGTTACTTTATTCAATCATACATGATCTTGAGTATTGTAGTTTCTAAAAGGAACATAAAATTGTTCTTCAGTGATGATTCATAAAAGATAGAATTACTTCTCTAGCAACATGTAAAAGTTTTTGTTTTTCTTTCCTGCTCTCTCTTCTGTACAATTCAATGTACATCTCTTTCCTTTATTTTTCCTTACTCTTTCCCCCTTCTTTTTTATCTTGTTTTCTTCCTTTATCAAATCAGTGATCAAATATGAATAAAATCTTGACACAGCTTCTAGAAGCTAATTATACTGCCCATTGAAAGATACCAGTATCCTATTTCTTGGCCTAAAAGCTTTCCCTATTCAATTTCTCAGATAGTCAGGGAAGGTATTTCTTGCTTCGGGTGATTTAATATCATTTTCTCTGTGATGGAAAAACTAGGCTGGAGTATTACCATGATCTTTTAGTCTTTTCAAAGAAGGAGCTTCTAGTTGGGAAGTTCCATTGTGCTGTTGTTGGGTCAGTAAGTCCCTAGTATACTTGTGATAGGACTGACCCAAGGGCTTGTACAAGTGCTCACCTACTTGAAAAGGAGAATCCAAAGACAGAACAGTCTTCAAGGATAGGATCAGACAACATGGTCCACTCCTTAGGACTAAAAGAACCAACTATGAAACCAGTTAAAGTACCTATAGTACCTATTTCTTTCTGGGTTCTGACATTGGAGGAAGATAGTAGAGTAAAACTAATGATTTTTTCCTTAAGATGCTTTAAGTGAAATGATTCTGTCTGATAAGATTTATGGAGCTTTATAGAGTAGATTATCAACCCCAGACTAGGCCAAAAAGACTAACTTCAGCTGCAGCCTGCCTATTCTCTGAGTACTAGGATACTTTGGTACCTTGAAGTATCATGGTCCACATGGAAAACTTGTGTCCTTGTCATAAAGAAGCCAAGGAATGGCCTAGCCTCCTGAGGGCCTGAGCTGAGCAAAGTTAGGAAATAGCCAGAGAGCTGGAGTCAGTAGGAAGCCTTTCCCTTTGGGGCCTGGGCATTCACCACCAAGTATTCTGTCTTTTAAAAAAGTAAATTTAATGTTCAAGCATTTAGTTCTTAACTCCTGTCATAGCCCTTTAAGACAGAAATTATAATTTGGATCATTGTCTGGCACTACTACCTTGTGTATGGGACATTATTGGGAAGAGAATGCACATAGGCCTTAAGTGTTTACTTTGGCTGAAAGTAATTTAGAAGCCATTTAATACAGATTTCCTTGGGCACAGTGAACAGGCACATGCCTGAAGAGGTAAATTGAGTTGTTCACTTAATTTCCACACTTTAATGGAATTTTCTTTCTCTCACAACTAACTTCCCCTCCCGCTCTCCCACCCTCCTTCCCCCCCGCTCACAATATTACTAGCGCTGGCTCAATGGATGGATGACTCTCACAATA